>JAVTVY010012314.1:0-58820 GCA_036873755.1 Hanleya hanleyi
CAAAACTTGTCTCAACTGCGATAAACGTGAACTGCGATAAAATAGACTGACTTTACATATATGCTCAGTTAAGCTGATTAATAATTTTCAAGTTAAACTGTATTAATACTCTAAAATGATTTTTTCCAGCGTTCACTTTTCGTCAAAGTTGTAGAAATTTTTTAAAAAAAGATGAGATAATAGCATTTGTCGGTTATTGGTTAATGTTCAAAAGGGGTACATATCCGGAATGAACATTGCAATTCAAATTAAGTGAATTAGGACTTATTACAGTAGCGGTCTTGATAAAAGCAGTAGATTTGAAGGAATAATATTCTGCATGATTTGGAATAATATAGCATATATACAAATGCAAACGACTACCCATATAAATGTACGATTATATGTCTATAATTGCAAACAATTACCCAGTATACTGCTATAATACATTTTAACATGGATACCTTGAGGCTGTAATAACTATTTCTTTACAACTCTTAACAAATCACCCAGATAAATTGTCTTAATTTGATGTTCCACCGGAGCGATGGTCTATTTCTCTTCATTTGAAGCAATTTAAAACTGTGTACAACTGATACATATGACCCGATCGAAGTGTGGCGGGCAGCATGAATGTCGAAATTCCCGGCCCTTTCTTTGATCTGATAATTTTGTTTCGCGGACATGAACCGATGTAAGCCAATGTAAAGTTTTTCTCCCCATTACCTGGTAATTATTGGTATGAAATATTATTATTAGTTATTATCGGTAAGGAGATCAGACTGTAAAAAATCTGTACAGTTACGTTACCAGACTAGGAAACGTAACTGATATAATCATCACCATTGAATTCGTGTACATTCCCATACAGATACAGACTCTCGAACTACAGCCAATCGGGCGGAGCGATTTGCTTTTCACGAATAGGCATCAGTCGGTCATTTGTCTAGTGTTTTTTTTTGGTTGGATTTTTTTTGCGACTATTTTCTTGCAACTATGTATACACCATAGGTGAGCAAAAATAATTGTCGGGATAAAGAGAGATATCTGCGAACTAGCTACGATTCTATCTGTCCAGTTTTTCTGATTTCTCTCCAAGTTCAATATTGGTGCCTTTTCCGGTTCTCCACAAATTCTGTATATTTGTTTCTGTAAGAGTTTCCTCCGAATATCGGTGAACCTCTACATACTAAATCAGTGAGATAATAGTGAGTACGGTATTACCTGTAAGACTTCCTTCATCTGATTGGTAGTTCACCTTCTCTAGTCGTAATGTGGCATTTGCCGAAAGCTCTGTATGAAAGTGGATAATCCCTTTAATATAAGGACGAATGATTCATCAGATTTCCTGTCCAAATATCCAATTAATCGTGAGCTTTGTCATTTGGCTGAAGGTTCAACGCAGATAAGCCTATAGAATTTATATCTGGCACAAACAGCGTCTATATTGGTCTTGGCAGAAATTTGTGAACGACCCTCTCAAATGGTTTCTTTTTACATGATCGCTTTTAGTCCAACATTTTCCGCGGGCCTGTTTGATTCACGCTCCCCGTGAACTAATATCCTTTGTATTCATGGTCCTTGACATTGAAACTTGTAGGTTTTGTTCCTTCAAAATTCCATGTAGTCTGCCAGGAATATTGGTGGAAGGAGACATGCACATTATTGTCAGAGGGGAACCAGGTAAATATATGGGACAGCGAATTATTCTCCTTAATTTATTCGTATTGCCGAACTGTACATATGTTGATCTTAAAATCAATCCCATACTATCCCATCACAAAACGATTAACAATTGAACAAAAATTGCAGCACTTATTTTAAGTTCTAATTTCGTTTAATTTCTAGCAAGGCCTGAAGTGATCTACTTCTCACATATTTCTGAGAAAGGTCGTTCTCTCTAAATACAAGGGAATTCGCTGTACTCTTTCCCAGATTAAGAGACTATGCAGGAGACAGATTGAAAAAGTCCTCGATGATATCAGATTGATTGGAGAGGAGCTGTTTAACGAGTGTATTTGAAGAAACCATAAAGTGGTCTTGATGCAGCTCCCCAGAAAATCGATTGTCGTAATTTGTGCTCACTTAACGAACAATCTGTCGCAATCAGTGAGATAAGAAAGGAGAGTAGCATGGTTTAACAGAAACTGCACAGGAGGTCGCATTAAAGAAAAGACTGAAATCGTTCAACTTAATCGGTCCTTCCTTCGTTAGGCGAATTCATGTAAGCTAATTTCGTCAGCTTGTGCTCCTCGGTAAAGCGAATTTTTTTATTGGCAACAGAGGTAAAGTGAAGCGGATTTCTATCGAGAAAATTAGCGCGAATCGGGCGAAGTACATTACATCCGACAAGCACAAATTGGAAAGAAAATATCAAATGTAATTTATCACGTTCTTTACCGTAGTTGAACTAATTGCGCCAGTTTCTTCGTACGCTAAGTATCATTCTCCGACTTCCCAATAGAGACGTTTCTCGTCGCTTTCTTCGTCATGCTACATGTAGTTCATCAAAGGAACCTAAATATGTCGACTGTGATTGGTCAATAAACGAAGGATATAGTACCTGGATATCAACATGATCCAATAATTGTGATCAGGTGTTATTCACTTTGAACGAGGCAATGTTTACCCAAGTGGAAGTAAATTCGATATGGGAAATGGTGGTGGCGCATTTGATGGTATGACCTTCTCGTCAGTACCCTATTGCTCTGTTATAACCAACGAGCAAGCCGACAGCCGATAGACGAGAAACGAAATCTGCCACTTTACGACGATCGACTCAACCAGCATGAATCGACATGGCGTCGTTTTGGTGTGCCTCATCGCGAACTCACCACACTGGCTATTTCATGCCATATTGTGTGCATATCCCCTAGAGGATAAAACTTACTTTAAATGGAAACAACACTCTGCTATCAATTTATCACAACGGTGAATGCCACCTGTAAGCAGGATCAGGGTGTTAGTATACTAGATTGATCTCTTCGGAACTTAGATAATCAGGGAGACTGAGCTACTTACAATACCCCACCCTGACACCATTAATCACTAACTTGACAATGATACCTTGATCGGGACAAATCTAACCCGTGACCGGTTGACACTAATTACTATCTTAAGAAGAGAGAGAATTAAGGTTTAATGTCGCGTTCAGCAATATTTCAGCTATATAGTGACGATCAAACAAAATTCTAAGCATTAGAAGTTAATAACTTAGTAATGCAACACATTAAAACATGCACACATTAAAACTTATGCAACAAACCGATTTCTCTCAAATAACCTAAGATACAGTCTTCTTTCACCCGACTAAAAAGATCTTCTAAAGTAGTTGCTCGATAAAAAGTATCTCTTACAATCTTCAAATCTATACAATTGATAAGAAAATGTTTCACTCTGACATCTTCGTGGCATGGAATACACCTTGGGACTGGCTCTTTTGTTTAGTGAATGTTCGTGAGTTAATCGTGTATGGCCGATTTTACATCGCCTGATCATGGCTTGATCAAAACGTTTCTGGCTGTTCAGATGAGTATAGCCTACAGTTTTTGTTACTATTCACAGCATCCCATAAAGATTGAAACAGCTTTCTCACATAAGTACAGATAGAGGCTCTGAAATCGCTATAATCTCAGTATGGTAATTCAGAAAGCCAGAAAGACTACAGTCCGTTGGACGACCTAGTGACGTATATGTTAATAATAAATTTTGTATACGTCGACATACATTTATTGTTATCAATGTCTCCATATATGGCCAAGTTCGATACTTCATTTTTGCCCTACATCGACGCAAAGAAAAGGGTGGGCAATGAATTATACAGGCTTAAGGGATCAATCAATCGAAACTGGTGGAAGCCAAGACTAAGAGATTGCAGGAGAATTTTCCCTGGGAAGGGGTCCAGATTTGAATTGCAAATCATCACCCATCGTCTCTTCTAAGCAACTCTTTCAGGCCAATCTTCACGATCTTGAGATATTCCTGTGTGAAATGTTCAATGTCTACCGTATATGGTTCGATTTTAGCTTCAGCCCAATTCCCTGATGTGAGCATGTTTTTGTTACATTAAAACAAACCTTGTTTCAATGTGGGAAACGTTAAAAAAATCTAGAAAAGGAATCGAGTCGTAACAAGCAGCCAGAGGATGCTAAGTCCGAAATCCCCCGCCGAAATGGCAGCAATATTTTTTAGCATTGTTGGTCTCGGGGGATATATATGAGGGAGGCAAGTGCTACTTCATAGGCGTTGGATGCGGAAGGGTCTTTCTGCCTTCCCAAGTTTTAAAATCAACTCAGAACGGTTGACTGAACGTTGATTGCATCTGTAATATAGTTTCCATGCAGTGAAGCATGGAAATTATGTAACCGAGAAGCGACCCCAAGTGACATCTCAAGGCATATTATCTGCAAACCAAATTTGACGAGAAGCCGAATGCATCCTCAACCTAGTCCAGAAACCAAATTTTACATTTGCCACCAGGTGTTGCCACCTGTAGGTGCAAGTGGGCGAAACACAATCCCAAGCATCATCTCATGACATGGTACATGTATCAGCATCAGACTTTGGGAAGAATCTGAAGAGAAACCAAATTTAGATTTGTATGCACAAGTGTGCGATGCACAAGTGTGCGAAGCACAATCCCAAGTGACATCTTATGGCATATGAATACCGAATTTGAGAAGAATCCGATGAGCAGTTGTCAAATTATTGCCAGAAACAAATTTCAGATTTTTCCACCAGGTGTCGACACCAGTATGCAGAAGCAGGTGAAATACAATCCCAAGGGACATATCATGGCATGGTATCTGCATACCAAATTGGAGAAAAATCCGATGAGTGAAATCAAATTTAGATTTGACACGAGGTGATGCTACCTGTAAGCACAAGTGGGCGAAACCCAATCCCAAGCGACATCATATGTCATGGTATATTCATACCAGATTTAAGAAGAATCTGACGAGCGGTTCTCAAGTTATTACCCGGAAACAAATCTGGATTTCGCCACCAGGTGGGACCACCTGTAAGTAAAAGTGGCGAAAGGCAATCCCACGCAACACCTCCGGGCATGATAAATGCATGCTAAATATAAGAAGAATCTGACTAGCGGTTCTCAAATTATTACCCGGAAACAAATCTTGTATTTCGCCACCAGGTTACGCCACCTGGAAGTGCAAGTGAGTGAAAGGCAATCCCATGCAACATCTCCTGGCATGGTACATGCATGCTAATTTGAGAAGCATCCGATGAGCATGCAGTTCTCAAGTTATTGGCTAAAAAAAATTATTGAAGAAACTAGATACAGTCGATCGAATACGATTGAAGGCGTGCCTTTGGCATCTTTAGTAAAGGAAACATTCATTATTTGTGAAGAAAGTTAAAACATAACATTAACATGGTCCCATAAGATGCCTTGAGGGTATACCAAATTTAAAAGAATCCATTAAGGTCCAACAGTTACTGTCCGGAAATGCAATTTTACCTTGGCCCCCAGGTAGCGCCAGGTGTAGGAAGATAGGCATGAAAAATAATCCCAACCGAGATCTTGAGGCAAGATCCCATGACATTGGAAATAGAAAATGTTAACTTGGCCTACAGGTGGCGCCACATATGAGCAGATCGACAAGAAAAACAATACCAAGTGAAACCTTCAGGTACGGTACAGGAAAGAATTCATTCAAGTATTAAAAAGTTATTGTCCGGAAACATAATTTTAAATTTGCCATCAGGTGGCATCCACTTATATGTGAATCGGCATGAAAAACAATGCCAAACGAGAAATTGAGGCGAGGTACCTACACACCAAATTTGGAATGAATCGGTTCAGGTTTTCAAAGTTATTGTCTGGAAACACTTAACTTAGCTTTCAGGTGGTCCCCTTATCAATATGAAAAACATTCTCAAGCCAGATCTTGAGGAAAATTTGGAAAGAATCCTTAAGGTTTTCAAAAGTTATTGTCTGGAGATGCAATTTGAATTTGGCCCCGAGGTGGTGCCACCCAGAAGCGGATTGGCACGAAAAACAATTCCAAGCAAGATCTATAGACAAGGGACCCATTTACCAAATACAAGAACATGGGTCTGTGCCTGATAAATTGAAACCTTTTGGGGTTGCAATTATCCCAATACTATCCCAATATTGCAGACAACACACAAATTTCAGCTTCTGCCAAGATATATTGGAGATATGCTCAAACACAATATATGAGGGTCGGGCGAGGGCTAGTTTGGGAGATGGAGGGTGCTGCTCGACGCTCTGGGGGTGGGGACATGCTCTCCTTGAGGGTAGTGGTAGGTGTGCTGACATGAAAGCCATAGAAAGCTCCCTGTATATGAAACAACCACACTGACAACTGCGTGCCATCATCTGTCTATCCGAAAAACAAGGTGGAATTCAATTCAATTCAATTCAGGAAATTGATCATATGCAGTGTGCACCCAAACTTTAGGAACTTAGTTGTAATTAAAGGAATAGTAAACTCGGCGTAAACTCGTGCTCGACATGACAGAATTATGTCATCAGATTCCAAAAACACGGGTAGAAAAAATTAACAAAATTCTACAGCTGAGTGAACACCGATTTATTGATCAC
Source organism: Hanleya hanleyi (assembly GCA_036873755.1). Lineage (NCBI taxonomy): Eukaryota > Metazoa > Mollusca > Polyplacophora > Lepidopleurida > Hanleyidae > Hanleya > Hanleya hanleyi. The sequence goes on from JAVTVY010012314.1 coordinate 6,569, forward strand.
ACTTTAACACTTTGTGATCTGCGACATGTTGGAATGATTGTGACGTTTGTGGGCCATACTATTTTTATGTAGATGGCGCTGCGAGAAATATGCTTTTGTCATCCGGGCTCTATCCCATACGGTAAAGCATTGAACAACAACAACGGCAACATTAGCAGCGTTTCTTCTACTGCCATCGGCTGAAGTGGCCTAATATTCTTGCTTCAGAAAGAGAGCTTGTGAAATCATATGCAAAATGCCACATGTCAACCTGTATATCAATTCGACATTCATATATCACGATCCTCATAATCGTCTCGGAGCGTAAAGAAAGGTCCACCGATCTGTCAAAAGCCATCGACAGAATAATTTACAATTGGTCTCCATGTTATTAGCTACTCTGGCTTGGGCCCAACTACGTCACAGGAATAATGTCAGGTGATATTTAAAGGATTTTCATTGGCTAACGGCTCTCGGGCTTGTTAAAATGGCGACTTCCACGGATTATTGATCTGGGCAATAGTTCTGATGTTCAAAATGATCTCATTCATTCGGAATTACTAGAAAAGCTGATTTGTTTTGTTTTTCGAATACTAATGATATAGTTCTTTCGATATACGTATGCATCATCTTAGGGTTTTCTATTCCTTTAATATAGTAAGTTACACGTGTGGACACAAATGGTTCGTGCAGAAGCTTAAGTGAATCATATGATGTGAGATACAATTATTTGATAGCAAAATTGAAGGAAATAGTGTCCTTCATTTAAGATGACACGAAATTCAACAACAAAAATATACATCTGAACTAAAATATGGTTCGTGCAAAAACTCTAAGGTAAATCATATGATGTGGAATACAATCATTTGACAGCAAAATTGAAGGAAAAGTTGTCCTTCATTTAAGATGACACGAAATTCAAAAACCAGGGGTTCAGTACTGCGGGAATTTCCCCGACAGTTATTTCATATTATACTTCTGAAATAAAATATGGTTCCTGCAAAAGCTTTGGTGTAGATCATATGCTGTGGAATAGAAGGACAGGACAGCAAATTTAAGAAAATGGTGTCCTTCATTTAAAGCGACATGAAATTCAAAACTAACAGCGAAAAGCAGAAGAAAGAAGAAAAATGACAAACACACAAGGCATGCCTAATGAGACAAAGCATTTGGAAGTTATCGCTTGTGAAGAATTTGAATGGAAACCACCGACATGCACAGAAGATTGGAACAAGACCCAGTGGCGCCACCTTCAGGTGGATCTTGCTGAAACGCAATACCAACCCATGTCTGGTCACAAGGAGTGTATATGCTAAATTTCGAAGGAATCCGACAAAGCTTCTGGAAGTTAGAGACACAGAGAGCAAGGCCCATTTTAACTGGAACGGACACGAAAAAGCGAAACAGAGTGGCGCCACCTTCAGGCAGATGTTGCTGAAATGCAGTAGCAACCAGCGTCTTGTTGTAATATATGCGTATGCCGAATTTCGGGAGAATCCGACAAAACGTTTGGACGTTGTCACTTGAGAAAAATTTTAACAGGCGTCATCGGACAAAAAGAAGCAAGACCCATTTTGACCCAGTGGCGCCACCTTCAGGCAGATGTTGCTGAGATGCAATACCAACTGGCGTCTTGTCGCAAGGAATGCGTATGCCAAATTTCTAAAGAATCCTGCAAAGCGTTTGGAAGTTATCGCTTGCGGAAATTTCAGACAGACATCCACGGACACAAAGAAGCAAGAACCATTTTAAAGTCTCAACAAGCAGCCAGAGGATGCTAGGTCCCCCGCCGAAATGGCAGCACAGCAATATGTTTTAGCATTGTTGGTCTCGGGGATATACATGAGGGAGGCATCTGCTGCTTCATAGGCGTTGGATGTGGAAGGGTCTTTCTGCCTTCCCAAGTTTTAAGATCAACTCAGAACGATTGACTGAAAGTTGATTGCTTCTGTGATATAGTTTCCATGCAGTGAAGCACCGAGAAGCATCCCCAAGTGACATCTCAAGGCATTATCTGCAAACCAAATTTGACGAGAAGCTGAAGGCATCCTCAACCTATTGCCCGGAAACCAAATTTTAAATTTGCCACCAGTTGTCGCCACCTGTAGGTGCAAGTGAGCGAAATGCAATCCCAAGCATCATCTCATGGCATGGTAGCCTACATGTATTAGCCTATAGTATCTTCTACAGGGGGCCAATGATCGGCTGATGCAGCAACAACAACATTTTCCCAGTTAGACGGCAGATTTTGAAATCAAAAACGAGGCCGTGCTATGTCATCAGTCAACTGAGACAGTCACGTGGTTGTGTATGAAGATTGGGGTGGGTCTTATCTAATAGTGATCCAATGAAAATGCTCGTATTAGTTTAAAATGGCGGGGTCGAATGACCAATCACTGAACGGGAGACAGCTGGAACAGTACGTTGACACTGTCTGTTAATACAGGGGCGTCGGAAGCAAATTCAAAGTGGTACGGCCACTATCATTGCACTTTAGGTGAGGATCCAGGGGCCGCCCAGGCCCCAGATGCTCCTGGGGTCTAGATCGCCGAAGAAGCGTTCTGAGCGATTTCTGGCGTCAATCAAAATCACTCTGCATTGAAGTGTATTTTTAGTTCTTTCCTAACCCTTTTACCATGAAAACGCAATCGATGGTGGTTTTCTGCGATGCTGAATTACAAAAAATTGTGTATAGTATAGTACTGTATCCTAGGCACATCGTGTAGAAGTAACCGAGATGATGCATCGATAATGTATACCAAATTTTACATTGAGCATTTGAACAGTGTCAGAGATAGAGATCATTAATGATTTTACATAAATTAAAGATGGTTGCCCATCCTTCCCGTCACTCAGAGGAACTAATGTGGTTATTCATTAATGCAAGTCTCTTCATACATCGATGCTGTAAATCAAGTTTCGTATAGAACATTTGAATGGTATCAGAGATAAACATCATTAAAGATTTTGAATAAATTAAAGATGGCCGCCGAGATTTCCGCCCAATCAGAGAAACCAGATCTGTCATTCATCGTAAGTCTCTTGATGCATCAATGATGTATACCAAATTTTACACTGAGCACTCCAACGGAATCAGATATAGAGATCATTAATGATTTTGCCTAAATTAAAGATGGCCACCAAGGTTTTCAGTCAATCAGGTCCCGATTCAAAGTATCTGGATGTATCGATGATATATACCAACCTTCATATAAAACAATTGAATGGTAACCGAGATATGTAGGCTATCATTATCGATTTCGCATGAATTAAAGATGGCCTCCAGGGTTCCCAGCTAATCAGAAAAGCCTGTTTGGTAATTCGTTGAAAGTTGCTTGATGTATCGATGATGTATATCAAATTTCGTATTGAACAGTTGAATGGTTTCCGAGATATGGATCATTATCCATTTTGCATGAAATTAAAGATGGTTGCTATTAAGGTTCCCACCCAATCAGGTCCCAATTCTATAGGCTTCTGGTCCTTGAATAGGTAAATAAGCATACCAAATTTGGAATTCATCAGCGGAACAGTTTTCCGGCTATCTCCCTCACGAACGGACGTACGGACGTACAAGATGATGACAATACCCCATGGCCAAAATTGGCCGAGGGGTAAAAACATGGGTCTGTGGCTGATAAATTTTAAGCCTTTTGGGGTTGCAACTCATTCATAGAAAGCTCCCTGTACATGAACAACTGCACTGACAACTGCATGCCATCATCTGTCAGTTTGAAGACCAGCAAGGTTGAATTCAGTTCAATTCAAGAAATTGATCATATGCACAGTGTGCACCCAAACATTAGGAACACAGTTGTAATTAATATAGTAATATACATGTGTGGACACAAATGATTTGTGCAGAAGCTTCAGGGTAAATCATATGATGTGCAATACAATTATTTGTTAGCAAAATTGAAGGAAATGTTGTCCTTCGTTTAAGATGACACGAAATTCAAAAATCAGGGATTCAGTACTGCGGGGATTTCCCCGCCAGTTATTTCACATTATACTTCTGAAATAAAATATGGTTCATGCAAAAGCTTTAGGGTAAATCATATGATGTGGAATAGAATGATTTCATATAGCAAAATTGAAGGCCCATTTTGACTGGAACGGACAAGAAGAAGAGAAACTCAGTGGTGCCACCTTCAGGCAGATGTTGCTGAAATGCAATACGGACTGGCGTCCTGTTGCAAGGAATGCGTATTCCGAATTTCGGAATAATCCAACACAGCATTAGGAAGTTATCGCTTCGAACAGATGTACACGGAAAAAAAATCTATTTTGACCCAGTGGCGCCACCTTCGGGCCGATGTTGCTGAAATGCAACACGGACTGGCCTCTTGTCGCAAGGAATGCGAATGCTGAATTTCGGAAGAATCCAACAAAGCGTTAGGAAGTTATCGCTTCGAACAGACATGCACGGACGTACACGAACATCCACGGACTCAAAGAAGCAAGAACCAGTGGCGCTACCTTCAGGCAGATGTTGCTGAAATGTAATACGGACTGGCGTCTTGTCACAAGGAATGCGTATTCTAATTTTGGAAGAATCCAACAAAACTTTAGGAAGTTATCGCTTCGAACAGATATGCACGGACGTACTCGGACATCCACGGATGCAAAGAAGCAAGAACTAGTGGCGCCACCTTCAGGCAGATGTTGCTGAAATGCAATACGGACTGGCCTCTTGTCGCAAGGAATGCGAATGCTGAATTTCGGAAGAATCCAACAAAAGCGTTAGGAAGTTATCGCTTCGAACAGACATGCACGGACGTACACGAACATCCACGGACTCAAAGAAGCAAGAACCAGTGGCGCTACCTTCAGGCAGATGTTGCTGAGATGTAATACAGACTGGCATCTTGTCGCAAGGTATGCATATTCCGAATTTCGGAAGAATCCAACAAAGCGTTAGGAAGTTATCACTTCGAACAGACGTACACTGACATTCACGGATACGAAGAAGCAAGAACTAGTGGCGCCACCTTCAAGCAGATGTTGCTGAAATGCAATATGGACTGGTGTCTTGTCGCAAGGAATGCGTATGCCGAATTTCGGAAGAATCCAACATAGCGTTAGAAAGTTATCGCTTCGAACAGACATGCACGGACGTACACGGACATCCACATACGCAAAGAAGCAAGAACTAGTGGCGCCACCTTCAGGCAGATGTTGCTGAAATGCAATACGGACTGGCGTCTTGCCGCAAGGAATGCATATTCCGAATTTCGGAAGAATCCAACAAAGCGTTAGGAAGTTATCGCTTCGAACAGACATGGACGGACGTACACGGACATCCACGGACACAAAGAAGCAAGAACCATTTTAAAGTCCCCGGCCGCGTTGCGGCGGGGGACAAAAATGTGATCCACTAGGCTGCGAGCTCAGGCAGAGAACGTTGATTGTTTAGAACAGTAACATAATCAGTCAATTATCTTGACTCGAGCCAAGTTAGATCAGTACTTGAATCTAATTTTTCATGATACACTAAATGTTCCACATCCCTGGATTAGAATATGGTTCCTTTGTCCATGCCCTACGTTGATTTAACCCGCGGATGAACCCACGCCCCTTAATCTCCTTGTTCTGATTCAGACCGACATTTTTGCACCTCTTGGCCGATAGGGGGCGCTTTGAACATCCATTTACCGAGGACCAATATTAATCGATTTTATGAACGGCCTTTTGGATATTGTTACCTCCGCGACTAAAGTGAAAGAGACAGCCCATCTGTAGACTAAATGTTTTTACAATGTTGCTATTTCATGTGTAAAGAAATTTATAACAAGTTTGTTATGTGGTTCAATCAGTCTTGAAGATGTTTCAAAGCAGCCTTGCGTAAATGGTATTCTTTAGCAAACGGGCGACGAGGTTCTAGTTTGCAAGCTAGGAAAGGGCGGTCAACACGTTTTCGATGATACCGTCATCATCATGACCATATCGTTATATCCGATTCACTTTCAAGAACAATACACAATAACTGACAAGGAATATTTAGCGAGCCTATGCTACGACCGCGTGCAAAATGTATCGTAAAATTTGTTTGAGGAATATACCTTAATGATGTTCGCCATATTATTTTTACAGGATCGAGCGAAAGACCTTCTGGAAATATTGCTACCCAGATATGGGTAATTAACTATGTCAAACTTGTGATATTCTGTCTTTTAGTACAGTCAGTACGAAAGCGTGCCTTTTTTTTTCAAATTCGACGTTTCAAAATTGGGTGCTTATCGAATGATCTGACGCTACTACATGTATTTCAACATGTTCGGTTAACTTTCAACAGTGACGGAATTGAAGTACTACCTAGATGGCAGACTGCCGTTGTTAATGTGTCATGGCGACGTTTACTGATTCGACGTATGTATGAAATACGGAGATATTGAGTTATAGAGATGTTATAGTTTATTTCATTGTGTACATGTAACGTATAATGAGCACAAAGACGCAGAATCAGATCAGATTTCAAGGATTATTGAACAACCGGGTCTTTTGACACTGGAATATTTTATCTATCCAGAACGAACCGAGCCTGGAAGAGAGTCTTGGTCAGTGTTTTATTAAGGGAACTAATTGAAAGACAATAGCTCAATTCAATCTACCAGTCGCAAACTCATTATCTTTCTCGTGGTTCATAGATTATCTTTTTAAACATTCGAGCTAGTTCTATCCTTGTATTGTCCATGGTGAACAACATATGAACAGTCTTCCTGACGCTCTAAGTGGACGCAATAGCTGCAGAACAAACGTCAAAAAAATCCCACGTCTTTATATGGTAATAGCTAGGATCATCAGCTCTGAGTTTGGCTAAGGCTACATTTACGAAAGTATGACATTCCGTTGTCTCATCGTTCAATTTTCCTTCGTCGATTTCTCACATCTAGAAAAGGGTCCACATAAGAATCGTTTTTTTTTTGGTCGAAGATTTCGATATCCCCTAACCTTCGACGTCGCGTCAGATCTCCAGCAATCAAATACAGAATACATTCAACTTGCATAATTCGAGTTGAATCGACGATGACCTCTGACAACAAAAGAAGCAAAGCCACTGTTAATACACAGAAATTTTACATGTGGACGTTTGCCACTGGCAAAGTTGTTGGAGCCATGTCACACAGACACTTGTGTATGTCTCTGTGAACACTGATAGTTTGCTGCTGGCCATATCAGAAGTGTATCAACAAAGCTAATTGAAAGAAAATAGTTCATCAATGAACTCCGCTTATGGTGATGTTATTCCCAGGATATGTTTCTGTTCAGCAGTTTTTCCCAGGGAAATCTATTATAGGCGGATTTATTGAGCCAATCCACGAATGTAGTCCACCCTAACGCATCTTCCATCTATCTATTCCATGGATTCAGTCAAGAAAATATCCCATATTCGAAAGATTTTACATATTTTCCAACATTCTGGCTAGCTCGTCATTTGCATATTGCATAGGATATCATACGGGGTCAGTGTCTTGACGTACGAGAAATCGTACTAAACGAAAACTACAAATAAAGGATGGAATAAGCAGCTCCCAATAGTTTGTTTTCACTGAATTTACAGTCTTTCAGGGATGTACCCACCGAAATTTGCGATGGAGTTTCATGGACCACACTATATGCTATTACTTTGTAATATATCTAGGTATATGTCATATATTAGATGAAACTTTTTAAAGTGATAGTTATTGTGTCGATCGGAACTGGCAACCCTTCTGCATGCTCTTTCCTACAATTTATCACGTCGCCAGCCCAGGTCACGTGACAGTTTCCTTCTCATAACTTACATTCTGATAAATTCTATAGTCAATTGTACATATTGATGATAATTTTTTCAATCAAGTGTTTTCCCTTTTAAACAGCAAAAAATGTTCCTGTCTGGGTCGAAGCTGCTTCTCGACTATGTTCTTGCACAAGAAGACCAGCGGATCGCCAGAAATAATAGTCCCGTCAGTTGATTGATTATCTGAGCAAAACTCAAAGAATATGGAGTGAAGAGGCAGTCACATATACTTATACCCCTTTGATTTAATGTTTATCGTCGTTGTCTTGTGTCCTTTTCTATTGTTTGCCATTGAGTCTCCTGAAATATAATCTACTTGTAATTCAAGGACAAAAATTCTTAAATCTATTCAAGACTGTATACATTTGACGCGCATGGACACATGCGGGATTATTCAATGTACTCTTATAGAAATGAAAATATCGGATTTATGTTCGAAAATTTAAAATGACCAATCGAGTGTTAGTGAGTTTGTGAGTAGGGTTTAACGTCGTTTTCAACATTTTTTCAGTCATATCACGACGGTGCCTACATATGCCAGAACACCAGAGTGTTCACAGTTCCTATTGTTCTGGACACTGATCAGCCCAGCCAGTACAGCACCCGGTCACCCATCCACGTTTTGACCGAGCTCAGCGTTGCTTAACTTCGGTGATCTGACGAGAACCGGTGTTTGAAGATATGAGTGATACTCTCGAGTTTCTTTCTCTCTCTCTTTCTCTTTCGCTCTCTCTCTCTCTCTCTCTCTCTCTAAAAACCAAACAGTACAATTCTCGTCTCGCCTGCATATGTTTTAGAAGAAGCCTTCTTGTATTTGTCTTGGTGGCAGAACAATATTTTTTCTTGACTGGAATATCTTACAAAAAATGCCTTGAAGCCACACTAAGCAGTATCCAGTTTCCGTCTCACGCAGCATCTTCCAAGTAAATGGACACCATGGCTGATATCTGTGTACACTCCGTGATCACGTGAATTGCGTTCGTTTGCTTTAGTCATTTGTGACAATTTTGGCATTTACTTTTCATGCCATCCGCGCGTGTCTTCTACAAATTAAACGTTGAACGAATGCCATCATCTTTTGAGTCACGTAATTCCTCAAACGAAACAGTCCTTTCACTGGAATTATTGGAATTGACATGGTAGCTTACTAAAATATTGGAACTCATGATGAGCATTTCCGAGACGGTCCCAGTTCACGTATGTACTATCCGACGATCATACTACCACTGCATTGTTATCGGCCTGGCTGATGCCATTTTGTTTCACGAGATACATCTTTTTGGAGTTTCGACTCGTGAAGAATTTCGGTCAAAATAGCATAACATCCTAGTTTCTATGTGCGACTAGGGATAGTGACCATTGATCTAGATGGCCGATTCACAATAGTTCTAGGTACGTGGGTTCTTGGATGGGGCACTCATTTTTTACCTGATTATCCTTAGTTATATAGGAAACGCTTTGACAAACCATTATGAAATATACGCCTGTGTTCACAACTGAACGATGACCAATGACACGTTTTATACAAGAAATTCAAAAATGCTATTATAGCCAAAGCCACAAGTGCCATCCGTGTATATTTCAGAAATATCATGGGAGAAATTTAGTATCTCCATGCACAAGCGTTTGGCGAAGTTCCCCTTCAACGCTTTCTTCTGAAATATTATTTATGACTCAATGCGTGAATCTAGGAAGATAAAGACGTAATGTAACCTATACATATGTCCCTATTAACACCAAAAACAAAAAAGCTACACATTATCTCATAATCTCATTGCAGTGAGCTTCCACGCGATTGTTCGATATATTACCGATGTCACCATTGCAAAAAACTCATAAAACTCTGGCGAGGCTGTTGCTGTCGCGAGATATCCTAGATATTGTGGTTGAGGATAAATTAGGAAAATCAGTGAACACGAGCTGGTTACTCGTAAGAGCTGAGCCATCAACAATTTTTAATGATTAAAGCATGACGTCCTAATGATCATGAGACCTCCATTGGCATAGCTGGTTATTTTTTGTCTGTTATCTTGGTGCGTAATATCGTTGAAGCCTGCCGAACCAGATGTCCAGACAATCAATTGAACGAAAAAATACATAACGGGAAATTGTGCGCAAGTTGCTCGAGTGGCGCTCTTGCACAAACAAAGTTGCGGACAAATTACATCTGACAAATTGAAGCCTCTCCTTCAACGTTTTCGTTCCGTGATGGGTAATCGTGTTCAGTATAGTCTAATATAAATCATATTCTGCAATCAGACAAAGAGACGACAAGCATACCTTGACCCAAATCGAGGTTAAAAAAGGAACCAGCCCCAAAAATATAGAGTCCGCAATTCCGCTGACCAGACGATCGTAGTATCCTGGCGGTATCAGACATAACTCTTCGTCATCGATTAAACTATGAATCGCTCACATCTTTGGCCCGTATTACCATATCCTTGACTTGCTAAAAGGATCAATGCCTCTGTGATGACAGAGCGCTCGATGTACACTATCGTCTGCTTCTTCCATTCTCAGTGAAGTGTCCGTTTGCCTATCGACCATACGTTATAGCGCACCATTCCCCCCATCTTTGGGATAATCGCAAATTGGAAAGATCTGGTTTCCATTTCGACAAGCTCGGTTTCGCGCCAATTCTCCCGAATATCGGATGTTCTTTGAATAATGGGTTGACAAACCTCAGCCCTTAGTTTTTCGAGTAATTCAATGAATAGTATTATCATAGAGCCACCGAACATATTTGCTGAATAGGACAGAAGATTTCGATCCACCTCTCTGATATATATGAAAGGAGGGCGAAGTGATATTCATACGCGCTTTACAGCTTTATGAACTAATTTATCGGTTCCATGTTGAATTTACTTTGACGAATCTGCAAGACATTCAAGTGTGGAATCACCTCGAGGAATTAATTCCCCCGGAGAGCCAAGTTCGTAATCGGTATGTTTGGCCGATGAGGCACTGCTTTCAAGTTCACTAATATTTCCAATCTCAAATCCTCTAACAAATATAACTTTTCTTGAACGTTTAATTCATTTTAATTGTTCAAAATTTGGTTCGTTCGAATTTTAGCGTCTTTGAACATGATTTTCATCCAACAGTGACGCGACAAATCTCTTAATTGGAACAAAGATTAATTAAACAAAAAGAGCAGAAATTTGAAACTGAATTGTAAATGACATCTTCAGACATCTCATTGTCTCTAATTCTCTTGATTGTATGCGAAACTATTGTATCAAAAACATAATTTGAGAGAGAGACAGAGACAGAGAATTAAGATTTAATGTCGCGTTCAGCAATATTTAAGCTATACAGCGACGATCAAACAAAATTCTAAGTACTCAAGCCAATAACTTTGTAATCCAACACATTAAAACAAACACACATTACAACTTATGTAACAAACCGATTTCTCTCGAATAACCCAAGACACAGTCCTCTGTCACCCGACTAAAACGATCTTCTAAAGTAGTCGCTCGATAAAAAGAATCTCTTACAATTTTAAAATCTATGCAGTCGATAAGAATATGTTTCACTGTGAGATCTTCATGGCATGGAATACACCTTGGGACTGGCTCTTTTTTCTAGTAAATGTTCGTGAGTTAATCGTGTATTACAGTACATATAAGGGAAGTGGGAAGAGGTACCGACATAATGACAGAGCCACATGACTTCACAGTATAGTCTTCCGATTAACCTATTCTAAAGCCAATACCAAGAATCTAACGATTCGTGATATATGTTGTATCTCAGGTACGCTTTTATTGTACCTGTTCAAGCGGCCCCTAGCACCGGCATAAGTGTTATTAGATACAAATCTAGAGAGCTATGATGAAAATGCTCTGACAACTATGGCCGATTCTACATCGCCTGATCATAGTTTGACCGAAACGTTTCTGGCTGTTCAGATGAAAATGAGCCATGCTCACACTTACCTAAAAATAGAAAAAAATACTCAATCGTGAAAAAGGGTATTAGCGGTCAACTGGTGTACATTTGGCAGACTGGAATATGTCTCCTATTGAACATGGTCTGCCATAATTGACACCAATCTCGCATTACGAAAAGAATCAAGTGAATTGTTCACCTACAAGAGCGGATCTGCTTAGTCTAATATATCATTTTACTGATTGATTAAAACGTTATGCCCTCTTGGAGTTGAACCCAATAACTCATAAGTGTACTCCGTTCGAAACACAGAACCCCGGTGTAAGTTAATATATCTCTACGCGGTTCCACCGCTGTAATGTAATTGAGAAACAAAGCGGTAACAGTGTCGGTATTCAGCTAAATCAGTTCACCTTAAGTTGGCTGACTTAGGTTACATTACGCCGTATTAAAACTGTCGCATACAATGATCGATCACACGAACACACTCCTTATGGGTCTTGGAAGAACATGTATTCTGGAAAGTCATGACATACTCAGATTTAGGGACATCATTCAGTGCAGATGCGCCGAATGGAGATCGATATTGTGTATATTTGCGTTTTGGATCATTTGAACACGGCGAAAATAATGCCTCTAAAATATGTATTCCTCAAATTGCCTTGATATTGCCCACTATGTCCGTTGATTAATTAACTGAAAGTCGCTACGTTTTACGTATTAAGCACTTCTTGTAACAGATGAGATATCGTAAATGGTAAATAGGCATTGAGCTTTCATATGCCGATATTCCTGAATATGGGAGAATCAAAGATGATAAATTTTTGAAAGACAAAAGGTTTCCTAATCGCGCGTATATAAGCAGCATCGGGGACAACCTAATGATTAAACTAATGGCTTAGGTGTGAAAATCCTGTCCAATAAGAAAGATTTCGTGATGGGCTCCATCACCAATATCAGTTCTTTCTGGGCTGCTACTATATTCAGGATTTTCTCCAGTTGATATGGACATTTGCAATCGCAATGTCAGCCGTCATGTTGTTCTATTTAACACCATGTTTCTGCTTGAAATCCACGTTCCATTACACTGATACGTATGGCGTGGTCCGTTCGTGTTTTCGTAAGGGAACACCACACCACCGTCCTCTATGATCGCTAACATCTGTCTGAATACCCTCTCGGGAGCACAGCCCATAGCAGATCTAAAGTACCTGTCGGAACAATGTCAATTGGGATTGTGGATATTCTTAAAACATCTGGCACGTAATTGCTTAACAAGAATAACACGTGCAAACCGATGTCTTCATGCATGAGAAGTGACGTACGACTACTCCGTTTTATTAAGTTCTCTCCGGGATGAGATGGGAAGACGATCTATGATAGTCTGTAATTAGTCTATATTCACAGCATTCGGAACTCTTTCTCCACACGCACCTACCACTGTGTAAACTGGAGCAGTAATATTTTTCCCACCATTACAAGTTGTCAAGGACGATTTTTCCTTGAAAGCCTTTCCTATACAAGTGGGTGGACGGATCAATGGATGGATGGATGTACTTGGGCATTCCATCGCACTGCGATGAGCACTGGTCGTGTGAACACACAGCGCAACCCTTTACCTCAACCCGCCATTTACACCAGGAGTTCAATCCGGCTTGAAAAAGCAAGCCCAGTATAATGATATAGGTTTAATCACGGATTCGCTGCATCCACCGTCCTTGTTTTGACGTGTCCAATCCATGGCATCCAGAAATTGGACCTCGGCTATGAATTCTGCTTCAACGTTTTAGCAATCCTTCGGTCGCATGTGATTCTGAAATTCTCACTTAGTGTGGTCGCTGGTGTACGTTCACAGCAAACAGCTGGGGATCGTCATTATGCAGTTTTGCCATTACAGAGCACAGACGAGGAAATATTTGACCTGTCTCTAAAGGTTTGTCTAGACTAATGGAATACTCGATCGATCACTAAGTCGAAAGGTTGTCTTAAAGCGAGCACTCGCATATTTTACAAGATTCATTTTCTCAAGGACTGTCCCATCCATCCTTTGAACAGATATCAGAAGAGAAAGAATTAAGGTTTAACGTCGCGTTCACCAATATTTCAGCTATATAGCGACGATCAAACAAAATTCCAGAAAAACAAGTCCAAAACCCAGCGATCACGAACTAATCAACAGAACACACCAAAGACATGTACATAAAATTAAAACGTATACAACAAACCGATTTCTCGCAAATAAACTAAAATACAGTCTTCTTTTTCCGACTACAAAGACCTTCTAAAGTAGCTGCTTGACAAAAAGAATCTCTTACAATATTAAAATCTATACAGTCGATCAGAATATGTTTCACTCTGAGATCTTCGTGGCATGGAATACACCTTGGAGCTGGTTCCTTTTTAGTAAATGTTCGTGAGTTAATCGGGTATGGCCAATTCTACATCGCCTGATCATGGCTTGATCGAAACGTTTTTGGCTACCCAGATGAATATATCCTACAGTTTTATTGACACTCATGAAGTTACAGCATCCCATAAAGATTAAAACAGGTTTCTCATATAAGCACATATAGAGGGTCTGAAATCGCTATATGGGATTCCCAACAGGATCAACCTCATTATCTAGGGTTGCCTTTGTCATTTCATCAGCTTCGGTATTTCATTCGACGCCAACGTGGCTAGGCAACCAACAATACAGAACGTCAATCTGTGGAAGAAATCCACGGTCATATAATTGTAGAATGTTCAAAATGGTGGAGTGAGTTGAAGTTCCACTCCCAATCGATTGAAGGCATGACAGTGAATCTGAAAATATAACATATTTTCCTCCTAGACCCAATACCTTCGAAAGCTAAAACGAGTTTTAGCTTTGGCAGTGAAAATTGAAGTTTTACCTGGAAGTCGACAGGTTTCAGTTTCGGAACTAAAGATAGTAGCACATGCTACCCTCTCACCATCTTTAGAACTAACTGTATAATAGACTGATGTTATCTGTATTTTTCTTTCAATATACCAAATTGTTGTGTAAACACGAGATGGATCGTGTCTGCCTTTTAATATTTCGTCATTGTAATATCTACTTTTGGTCTGGCTAACTGCACTGGTGAAACTGGTAAGAGCTTGGTGTGGGAAATTAAGACTAAGCTACAAGGGTGGTTTCATACGAATTACAAGCGTCTGATCCGTCATTCAAAATTCAACCGTCGTCCATTAAAGAATATCCGCGTCCATAATCCAAAGACCTATTCCATATTCCATATAACAGCATTAGCACCAAATTCAAACAGATAATCATAGTATACATAAACATAGGCTAGTTTTTTGCAAGAGAGAAGTGGTCAACAGTTTTCAATGATTCCGGCAGGACATCATGATGTTCCAAAAATATCAAATCCTTATCGCTGATCAGTTGTCTTTATCCATATGATATTCGTTGTAAAGTCATCTAAAGAATGATGTATCTCAGTCACGTATTGATTGCCACTGTTCATATGGGCAGCATGGGGATCTTGAAGCACA
The DNA here is from genome assembly GCA_036873755.1 of Hanleya hanleyi. Taxonomy (NCBI): domain Eukaryota; kingdom Metazoa; phylum Mollusca; class Polyplacophora; order Lepidopleurida; family Hanleyidae; genus Hanleya; species Hanleya hanleyi. The sequence continues at coordinate 21,738 of JAVTVY010012314.1, forward strand.
TGGGTTCATCCAAGAGGTGGAAGAATGAAGGGTTTCTTTAAATACAAATCTACGTATTGATTGTTGAAAACTCAGTTATATGCAGGAATTGAGCGATTAGATAGCAATTTTGTGATGTATTGAAGTGCTAGTTTAATTCTTAAAACTTTTTCATCTACTTCGACATACAAGCTTTCTTTAGGTGATGTTCTGAACGCTCCGAGGCAAAGTCTTAGTCCTTGATGGAGGGTAAGATCTAACTTTGCCAAGGTTGACTTGTTTTGACGATAGAGCCATAATCAAGCCTAGAATGAACATGTGATCGATATAAATGGAGAAGCGTCTGCTGATCTCCTCATTCATAGCTGGCAACTACTTTCAACAAATCAAGAGCTTGCGTGCGCTTAGCTTTCAAGCAATTTATATGCGATGAAAACGTTAATCGGTGATCAAACAATATTAACAAGAATTTGACTTCTTTTACGTTGATTTCAGTTCCATCTAATGCAAGTACTGGATTTTTGTGCTGGAAATACTTTCTATATACAATTTGTCTTTGCTCTGGAGAACTTCAATACAAGCGTCTAGTCTGTCGTTCATAATTCAACCGTCGTCCATTAAAGAATATCCGCGTCCATAATCCAAAGACCTATTCCATATCCATATAACAGTATTAGCACCAAATTCAAAAAAGACAATCATAGTATACATAAACATAGGCTAGTTTCCTGCAAGAGAGAAGCGGTCAGCAGTTTTCAATGATGCCGACAAGACATCATGATGATCCAAACATATCAAATCCGTATCGCTGATCAGTATTCTTAATCCATAATAATCGTTCTAAAGTCGTTATCTAGAGAATGATCTATCTTAGTCACGCTTTGATTGTGCTTGTTCATATGAGCACCATGAGGATCTTGAAGTACATGGTTTCATACGGCCCCTAGCCCCGGGTTAAGCGGAATTAGACGCAAGTTACGTCAAGCCCTTTTCTAGACAGCATTTCTGAATTCAAGTTAGACAAAGTTGTAATGTTCTCTCAATATTATGTATACTTTCTCCACTACACGATATGTTTTGTTTCCACTGTACGATATGGTGAAATTATCAACAATTAGTGAACCATCAATTGATTTATTCAAAACTTGAGCTGAGCTTGATACTAAACCGCGTAGTAGACAAAATACTACCCTGTGGGACACCTTGATCTCGATCGAAATGATCAGACAAGTTTGTACCCGACCGAACTTGAATTAGTCTATCATTCAGAAAGTTGGATATAAAAATGGGTAAGCGGCTTCTTAATCTCATAGTATAAAGATCTTTGTAAGTCCGGTATTTCGCAGTAGTATCATAGGCGTTTTCTAAATGAAAAAAGTAGAAACCACATGTTCATTCTTTGCGAAAGCATTCTTGATATAGGTATCTAACTGAATGCCCAATGGTACTTTTATTTTTTACAGAAACCAGCTTGAATATCAGTAAGTTCCGTTCAGTTTCAAGATACCAAACAAGGCGACCATTTATCTTGCGGTCCATTGTTTTACAAACACAGCTAATCAGTGAAGTATGGTTACGGCCATCCAAGACAACGGTGTCCCGAGCTTTGCAAAATGGTTTTCTCAGTAAGGGAATGATGCAGTCACGCTATGATGAAGCCGCCATATCAGTTTTATTGCAACTCAATCGATTATAACTTGCATAATCGTCTGATGCAAAATACAAATCAAGTGTCCTTGGCGTTGATGGAATCAATCGTTGGCTACACGAGTGTGGATTCTACTTTCGCAACAATATGTATATAAACATATATACAAGAAAAAATAACAAATAGCCTTCTTGACCTTCTACATTTTCGAACTTTCGGAATATTGGACAAAACTATTTATATACCAGTCCATACAGTTTATATGTTGTCACTAAACAGCTTCATGGTTCCACAAATTAAACCATGCTGAACTGGTATATACACTTTTGTACATACTTTATAAAGCGATATAAAACGAACTAATCAAGTGTCCTTGTCGTTGATGAAGTCAATCGTTGACTACACGAGTGTGGATTCTACTTTCGCAACTATATGTATATAAACATGTATATTTCAAAGGCAAAAATTCTGTGTTTGAGGTGAAATACAACATGTCATGTGACAGTACATGTAAATATGTTGTATATATATTTACAGAAAACCAACAGATACACAACTGTATCTCCACTTCCGCTCCAATCACCCGAGACACACCAGGGAAAATATTCCTTACACCCTGGCTCGCCGAATCTGTACCATCGTTTCAGATCCCAAAATTCGTATGGTACGAATGGCTGAACTAAATTCATCCTTGCTCTCACGAGGATATCCCGAGGGCTTGATTGACAAGGGAATAAGGAAAGCATCTGCCCAGCCAATCAGTGAACTTAGAGAGCCTTCGAAAAAATCCACAAATGGAAACGTTATACCTCTAGTTACAACACACAACCCCAATAACAACAACATTTTCCCAATAGTGCTAAACACGTTGCCCATCCTAAACAACAGCCCGAGAATGAAAGACATCGTCTCTAATTCAAGTATTAATAATGAGAACTTATGTTATCTTCCTGTAAGCAGACATATTAGAAACTGTGCTTTACAAATGAACCCTTCATTTAAAGTTTTTCCATTTTACAAGATACTGAATAAGAATCAGGCTTTTATTAGATGTGAAAGAAACTATGTTTATTGAGAACTATGCTCCAGAGCTAAACAGTTGTCAACAGTTTACAAATAGCCCGCGCTGTATGTCAACAGCGCTTTCAAAGACCCAAAAGTCTCGTATGACCGTGTTACATTCAATAGAGCGCAATCTAACCCAGAAACTCTGGCTGTGATAGGTGAAAATAGGTAAGGGGGCGTGGCATTCCTATCACAGCCTTGAGCGCTCCTAGGTTAAATTTTAGCGATAAAATCTGATGTCCCGAAAAGTGACTTATCGCAATCTTTCGCTGGCGAAAATAACAAAACGGGAGAGAAATAATATGCCAATTTGATACAGTTTGACCGACCTGAGCTTGTTTCACCATGTACCATCTTTCATGACTGTTTTGATGCTGACAAAATGTGATCAAACGTGTGGGAAAAACATTGACTGATTTTTCCGTTTTGGCGCGTTTCTGACATGTTGTAAGAGTATTTTTATCTCGTGACCTTTCTGATCACGTGAATAAACACGTCACTTATTGGTTTATAGTCCGCATGGATCTATTTCTTGATGACGTGAGCCAAAACGTCAACCATATTCTGCGCATGTCCCTGTCAACCGTGGAGAAAGAACACAACGGTTAATCGCTTTTCGTCCGTGGTCCGTCCGTCCGTCGTCCGTCCGTCCGTCAGTCAGTCCGTCCGTAAACAATTCTTGTTGTCGCGATTTCTCAGGAACTACTTTATGGATGTTTCTCAAATTTGATACACAGGTTCCCCTTGGGGTCTAGTTGTCCAAGATACCTTCTTTGATCCGATTCGAAAATCCAATATGGCCACCAGGCAGCCATCTTGGATTTCCCCATGAAAACTTGTTATCGCGATTTCTCAGGAACTGCTGCATGGATCTTTCTCAAAATTAGTACACAGGTTTCCCTTGGGGTCTAGTTGTGCAAGATACCTTTTCTGGTCCGATTCGAAAATCCAATATGGCCACCAGGCAGCCATCTTGGATTTCCCCATGAAACCTTGTTATCGCGATTTCTCAGGAACTACAGCATGGATCTTTCTCCAATTTGGTACACAGGTTCTCCTTGGGGTCTAGTTGTGCAAGATACCTTTTCTGGTTCGATTCGAAAATCCAATATGGCCACCAGGCAGCCATCTTGGATTTCCCCATGAAACCTTGTTATCGCGATTTCTCAGGAACTACCGCACGGATCTTTCTCATATTTGGTACACAGGTTCCCCTTGGGGTCTAGTTGTGCAAGATATCTTTTCTGGTTCGATTCGAAAATCCAATATGGCCACCAGGCAGCCATCTTGGATTTCCCCATGAAACTTTGTTATCGTCATTTCTCAGGAACTACTCCATGGATCTTTCTCAAATTTGGTACACAGGTTCCCCTTGAGGTCTAGTTGTGCATGATACCTTTTCTGGTTCGATTTTAAAATCCAATATGGCCACCAGGCAGCCATCTTGGATTTCTCCAAGAAACATTTTTATCGTGATTTCTCAGGAACTACTACATGGATCTTTCTCAAATTAGGTACACAGGTTCCCCTTGGGGTCTAGTTGTGCAAGATACCTTTTCTGGTCTGATTCGAAAATCCAATATGGCCACCAGGCAGCCATCTTGGATTTCCCCATGAAACTTTGTTATCGTCATTTCTCAGGAAGTACAGCATGGATCTTTCTCAAATTTGGTACACAGGTTCCCCTTAGGGTCTAGTTGTGCAAGATACCTTTTTCAGTCCGAATCGAAAATCCAAAATGGCCACAAGGCAGCCATCTTCGATTTCCCCGTGAAACCTTGTTATCGCGATTTCTCAGGAACTACTGCATGGATCTTTCTCAAATTTGGTACACAGGTTCCCCTTGGCGTCTAGTTGTGCAAGATACCCTTTTTGGTCCGATTCGAAAATCCAATATGGCCACCAGGCAGCCATATTGGATTTCCCCATGAAACTTTATTGTCATTTCTCAGGAAGTACAGCCTGGATCTTTCTAAAATTTGGTACACTGGTTCCCCTTGGGGTCTAGTTGTGCAAGATAACTTTTCTGGTCCGGTTAGAAAATCCAATATGGCCAACAGGTGGCCGTCTTGGATTTTCCCATGCAACATTGTTATCGTGATTTCTGAGGAAGTACTGCATGGATCTTTCTCAAATTTGGTTCACAGGTTCCCCTTATGGTCTAGTTGTGCAAGATACCTTTTTCGGTCCGAATCGAAAATCTGATATGGCCACATGGCGGCCATCGTGAAGTTCCCCTTGAAACATTGTTATCGTGAATTCTCAGGAAATATTTCATGGATCTTTCTGAAATTTGGTACACAGGTCCCACAGGACCTTTTTGGTCCGATGGAAAATCCAAGTTACGCTTCAAATTAATACGATATTCTCGAGTTGTGACGTTGCATCACAAGAGTCGGCGGATCAAACAGTGGGGCATATTCTATATATTGACTATAGAGAATATCCATACCTTCACCTTCCATATCGAGGAGTTCAAATAATTCGGAATTAAAATGTATTTCTTCAAATATTAAATCAGTTTTCTTTAGTCCATGCAGTAGCAAGTGAACTGCTCCACCCTTTCGTCTGCCGGCGGGTCGGCTACATGAAGGGACGCCACTCTTGTGACTCAACGTCACAACTCGACAACTGTAGACTACTGCATGTTTCGATCCAAGGGAGATAATCAGGATTCAGGCACTTTCGAAGTTTCAACATTACTGCGCGGGCCTGATCCCTTCAGTATCAAGTATTGTACCATCTTACTATTTTTGAGCATGGTATCTTAAAAGAAATATCTCAAACTAGCCCAGTAAACAGAACAGAATTAGCATTTGTTCCTAATTATAAAGTCTTAATCTCATGCCAAAGTGTCAAAGGGATTTGTCTTCACTTCCAGTACCCAATGATGACACGTGCAAAAAAAGACTACAAAACGAAGACAAAGGATCCTCCGGACATTCACTTTCAGACTAACTTTGCTCATTTCACTTGTACAATAACAACCGACATCAAGTACAGTTTCTAGAAATCTTGAAACTCCTGAAACTTAGAAAGATGATATCTTGGTGTTTTCCAGTGTCCCTTTTTCGATCTTTTTTCGCTCAAATGCGAAATTCTGCAAACAAAATTACGAATCAATCGCTTGTTCTTAGTAACAATGGATAAAAAGATCCTCTTGTCATTAGCTTACAATTATCGGACGGTGGTGGGCGCCAAGATCCTTCAGGATCTCTCGTTTTTAACAAAATCTGTGTTTGAAGGCAGATTCCATCTAATTAAAGGAGTCATTAGTTGGTTGTCATATTGCTGGAGATGCCAAATCATATTATTTATTCGATAAAATGCCTTTTGTGCCTCTATCCTTATTTTCCCACGCCGTGTGCAGTTAAAGATCTCGAGCGACTGTCGTCTTATTTAGTCATTCCCATTTCAGGCTCTATTAGTTCTTCGGGCTAAGGAGTCAGATTCAGCAACAACAATCTAAAAAAATAGACTCCTTAGCCGATATTTTCGTACTACGCAATCTACCTACACAAGGAAAATGGTTATCTAGGTCAACCCAAATGGGCTGACCAAGACAAACAAAAATCGCCGAGAACAGCGAAAATCTGACGAATCAACTAAAAATTTCACCATGCGCAGATGCCAAAAACGTTCACGAAAAATAGTACACAAAAATCTGAAATAATACCAGTTTAAAACCCCACTCAGTCTGAATACATTCGGGAACCCGTCAAAATTGTTACAGGAGTGCCCCCTATACCCGTTCGTCAATAAATTGTAGTTTATCCTGGTTCGTATCGGCTTCCGGCAATGTATTACATTCTACGTATTATGTGCTTCTTGTAACATACGATATATCTTAAATGCAAAACAGACGTGTACAATAAGGAGCACTGATGCGGTACCGGTACATGTGAATATTTCGAATATAGAAGTGTAACGAATATTGGTATACCCTAAACGTTAAATCAGGACAAAACACAAGCCCAAACCGTAGCGCAAGTCTGGAACGAAGAGTGTCCGCCAACTCGGAAATGTGACGAAAATTGGTGTCTACATGCAGCCACAAAGCTCAACATAAATACGGGTATACGACAGATATATGACTGAATGAATTTATCGTCCGGTATTTTTATCCATCTTGGTCTGTGATATCAACGGAGAATGCTACCAATTGTTCCCGTTGACGCAAAAACTGTGCAAACTTTATACATCGATATAATCAGTGGTAACGAAAGTGAAACTAGAAGTCGGGAATTCCACACAAAGTCTGCTTTGTGATAACGGTTGGAGCTAATATCGTTCCTAAACTGTACAAGAATAGAATAGAATAGAATTTATTGACCAATCAGGTGCCCTCATGGAGCGTACAATCAATATTCCCTCAGACCTGGCTTCCCACCCTGATTTAAATCATCTGAATAAACATGCACCCCCCACCTCCCTACATGTATTCCCCACTCAATTAAACCTTACCAAACATACATAACTATGATAGTCATGACACAATTGCTATTATAGATGACTATATAACACGGACTAGTGGTGTAGTATAATAGCAATATGCAAAAATTACATGACCAGATTTCGATGTTAGACTAGAATGCTACAATGAGGCTACCAGTATGAACAACCATCATAGATCACAACCATTTCATATTTGCCATATCGCAGTTATTGCAGTATTTACTTATTATTATGATCAATTAGCATGCTGTCGTCATTATAAATGACTAAAACTGTACAATGGTGTGAGTTGTCTTTGACTGAATAGTGCAGATGGCGCTGCGGGAAAGTGTGAGATTTCATACGGGCAACTAGACGTTACATGTACGTGGCCTGATGTGTATAAAAGACGGAGATCAGGCATGGGAATCACTGTTTGATCTGAACTGCAACCAGGTCACTATAATCTTCTATTGGGCTAATAGACTGAACAGTGTATTGCATGCGGAGACGTGTAATCGGTGGACGGTGCCTGTACGAAGAAGAGGGAACATAGGAAGTTCAGTGTCTGTTGTATTAGTGAAGGGTATTGAGCAGCAGTGTTGTTGGCGAATGCTGGGCTGCGTTCGGGCGGCCGGTAATATTTCAAGGGATATGGAATTGGGCTGCTGATACATGGAAGCACTATACCGCACTGGCGATACCTAGGATTCAACTGTATCAACCTGATTGGATCTCGAAGGAAGAATTACAAGCGTCTAGTCCGTCATTCATAATCCAGCCGTCGTCCATTAGAGAATATCCGCGTCACTCTCACAAGCCAGCTTATGTGTTGGGGGCCCTCAAGTGTTCACAGTGAAGAGGCATGACGCTGTCTGAGAGCGTTCTCACCGTGAAACGGGTGACAGAAAACTGGTATCAACCTGTGAGGGAAAGCAGGGCAATTTGATGTGATCTGAGAAGCTGATGGAAGTTTATCGAAGGAAGTCTGTTTTATCGGTCGTCGTGAGTACCTCAGTCTGGACCGTTTACGGTGCCTATTAGCGCGCCACCGACGGAGACGTAATATTAGACCACATCATCTAGCCGGATACATCCTGAGGAGAGGATCCTCGCAAGCCAGACTACGCCTGGATAGAAGTCAGCCAAGATCACGCTTATTAGACGAACCTAGGGTGAGATAATAATCACACGGAAGAAGTGGCATCGCCGCTACGTACAAACCAGGTGAAGACAGACGTATCGACGGTGGGAAGACGAACCGACCTGCAGAAGGGAACACATACCTACAAGGCAAACAGAAGTATCCACGGCGAGAAGACGAGTCTATCTCTAGGAAAATACGTACCTGCGAAGGGGACGACGGTCATATCCAAGGTGAGAAGCCACGATACATTCAGGGGAATTTCTGGGGGAAGATATACTTACCTTGGAGGGAAGACGATAAGGAAGCATCCTCGCAAGACAGGTTACAACTGACGAAGAACGGACATATCCATGGTGGGAAGATGAACCTCCCTGTTGAGGGGATTTCTCACAAGGAGAAGCAGACGTATCCACGGTGGGAAGACGGAGCAATCTCTGGAACCATACGTACCGGTAAGGGGAAGACGGTCATATCTACGGTGGGAAGCCACGACGTTTTCTAGGGACGATATACCTACGTTACAGAGAAGAGAGCCGCTATATCCATAGCCTCACTCCAACAGCCGGGAGAAGGAAGAACGTGGAGCCGCTATCCTTGGCCTCGGTCCAACGACATTCCATACCAAGAGAGAGGCCAGCAGCCAGGCCGCCCCTACGATCACCTACCGAGTGGAAAGGGCCAGCAACCAGGCCGCCCTTTACGCAGCGCGTGTATATGATAACTACATATTTACATCTTTACTCACGATCATCCTGTACATTTAACTGAATAGTATTGCACATTAATTGACTCTATGTCAGCCTTGGTTGTCTCTACACTCTCCTACTTTCTCGATCCAGACAAGGTGACAGGTCGAAGTGGATCTCTAGTTGGCAAGGACTAGTGCCGGCAGGCACTGTGGCCTGACCGCTTGTACCCCACCATTTTACGAGACTAAGCTCAGCTGCGTCCCGTTCATTGACCAGCCCGGCACACGTTACACAAAACTGGTGGCATCGGTGGGATTTGCCGACATCCGAGATTCACAGGAGAGTGAAGATGGAAAGACAACTTGCCCGGGGAAGGCCGAAAGCGGAATCCACACCCGATCAATCGGGCCTGACAGCGAGAGTCTGTGATGGAGATGCAGCAGCCTTGATCGATGTTGGTGAACAACAGTCTCCATCTGCAGCAGGACCAAGGGGACGATGAAAAGACGTTCCTTCAGTCGATTTCTGGATTACTCTTGTGGGGACTGATCGGGAAGAAAGAAGCACGATATCCAATGGCCAGTCCTTGTTCATCAACAGCGAAACAGAGGAAGACAACGAAATGTGGACTACGCTTCCATCGACCGGTGATACTCCCATCTCTGATTCAGGTGCACATAACTCAGCTTACTACGCCGAAGAGGACTCCTTGGCGCAGACCACCAGTAACCATGAGCAGTGGAACACGAACCAGGATGTCCTTATCAGAGGAGCCCTTAGCCAAAGGCAAGAAGATGGAGGACAGTGGTATGAGAGATGTAACTGCGTCTGATGGGTAATTGTACATGACCCACAAATCAACACCAATCAAGAATATTGAAACATAATAAGCGATGTACAGAGATGGACTGGGGCTTGACGTTTCCTGTGAGCCACAGTGAGGACACCGTCATGTCCTCGTTTTTCTACCCGATACCATAAAAGAGATTTCGTATGTGTCCTATCACCATTATCAGTTCTTTCTGGGATGCAGTATAACGGGTCGCCTATTTAACTGAAATATTACGACGTTAAACCTTAATTCTCTCCCTCTCCTGCAGTATAACGGAACACAATATCTCGTGCTGGTTTTGTCAGATAGGCTCTGTTGATATGCGCTCTTGCAAGCGCTGATCTGCCGCATGTTGTTCTATGATACCATGTAGTATCTCCTTGTAACCATGCTCTATAACGCCAGCTGGTGCATTGTGTAGCATATTCTTGTTTTCGTAAGGGTACACCACACCACCGTCATCTATGATCGCTGAGATCTATCTAAATACCCCCTCGATTTGTCAGCCGATACCAGAAGTACCTGACCAAACACGATGCTGGTATCGTCTCGGATTATGGATAACTCTAAACAAATAGCTCAACAGAACGTTTCTGGTTAAAACACCCTACGCCCGTTGTCTAGATATACGAGACGTGAAGTATACATCGTTTCGAAAACTTCCCATTGGGACGACGTGGAAACGCACTCTATGATGGCCCCCACCATTTTGAACATTCTACAATTATATGGTCGTAGATTTCGTCAACAGATTGATGTTGTGGTTTGTTGGTTGCCTAGCAACGTTGGCATCAAAGAAAATACTGAAGCGGACAAAATGGCTAAGGCAGCCCTGGATAAGGAGGTTGATCCTGTAGGAATCCCATATAGCGATTTCAGACCCTCTATCTGTGTGAGAAAGCTGATTCAATCTTTATGAGATGCTGTGGATAATAACAGGCTTCATTAGTTTCAAAAAACTGTAGGATATATTAATAAACTGTATAGATTTTAGGATTATAACAAGCAGCTACTTTAGATCTTTTTTAGTCGAGTAAAACAATTTTAGGTTTTTTGAAAGAAATCTGTTTGTTGCATAAGTTTTATTGTATGTGCATGTTGTTTTTTTGGTGTGTTGTGTTGGTTACTTCTGGATTGCTGGGTTGGTGACTTGTTTTTGTCGAAAAGCTTGGAGTTTTGTTTGATCGTCGCTATATAGCTGAAATATTGCTGAACGCGACGTTAAACTTTAATTCTCTCCCTCTCTCTATGATGGTCAGTAATTAGCCGATCATTTCTATATTCACACCGTTCTTATCTCCTCTTTGCACACGTTCTCTGCAGTAAACTCCATCTCTGGAATTATTATTTTGATAATGATCTTTTCCCCATCATTCAACGTTACTATGGACGTTTGCCTTTGCAGCAGCAATTAAATCTTGTCTGACCAAGCTTGACTCGCATAATGATATATTACTGTGCTAGTCCAGTTGCTGATTCGCTGCATTGTCCGTCAATGTTTTAAGGTGACATGCAGACCTCGCCGAATTTCACCATGCACGTCCAGACACCGGAGTTTGGTTATGATCTCGGCTTAACAGCAAACAGTCGAGGGTCGTCATTCTGTAGATCTGTAATTACACGACAGGTTTTTCATAGAATAATGAGGTACTCTTTCGATTAAAAAGTCGAAAGGTTGTCTTAACGTGATCTCTCACATATTTGGTTCAGCTAAATCAATTTTCTTAACTCAGATAATCGCCGGCTGCAAAATAGGCATACTTAATGTCCACTGTCTTGATCATGGACTCAGGTATTTTGTGTTTAGCATAGGTAGGAGAATAAAACTACCTCGCCCCCACCGATTTACACGCATCGCCGTTGCATACATTTGGCTACCTGCTGTAAAAAAATCACAGCTCAAGGTGGCCTCCGCCTCATTATGTTACATTGCTGGAGATTTATGTTCAACATTCAACTACGTATAGTTCAGATATACTCTGTAGTTTGATATTGCATTACCGATATAATTACATTAATTAGGAGCATGTCTAGAGCTAGAAAGAAATGCCCTCTCATTGATAAATCACGAATTTGAAATGTCTCTCTGGAACGTTCCGCTGGGAACATGGTCTCCACTTTGGGCAATTTAGAGATATGTACAGCCGTACCACTGATACATATGGTCCTCTGTGTGTGGCGTGCAGCTTCAATATGGTCTGGTGCATCCTCCGACAATTGTATTGGAGGTCATCCAACCGAAGTAGATTTACGTCAATGAAACCTCATTATAATTTCCGTTCTCTCGATTACCTTACAATTATAAATATGGAAGGGTCCCACTCTGACTGTGCATCTCACCAAAGTCGCCACTCTAAGAAGTATAATTGGATCCACAATATCGGAAAAGCGAGTTCATTTTAACGACACCATTCTACTAGTGTCAACTTACGGTTAGCTTTTCTTGCGTTTATTTTTCTATAATTATATTATTCGTATTAGGACAGAATTGAGTATAGACCTGGTGTATCGTATTGGTTGCCAGGGTAAAGTATTTTTGCAAACTAGCTACGACAGATTCTGTTTGTCCAACTTTTCTAATTGATCAGAAATTCTGTAAATTTGCTTCTTCAAAGTTTCCTCCTCATAGTTGTCTAACTCTGCATACTGAATCATTGAGGTAGTCTTCTAGATGACGCTAATTACGTTTTACCGGCTTAGTCGCTCATCTGCTCTCGCCGTGATATGGAAGTGGATAATTATTTTAATACATGGACAAATAATTCATCAGGTTTCCTGTCCAAATTTTCGAGAAATCGTGAGCTTTCTGTCATTTGGCGAGTGCCACAACGGCGATAATCCGCTAGATCTTGCATCTGGCATTCTTTTCGCCTACATTAGTATTGGCTGAAATTTTATAAACGATCCACTGCCGTGAAATCGCTTCTGTTTACAGGATCGCTCTAAGACCACCAGTCGCCGAGAGTCTGCTTAATTGACCCTTCCCATGAACTAATATCCTTCGTGATTGTGTATTCATGACCCATAACATTGTTTTTTTTTTAGATATTCTTCTTCCGAAATCCGCCAAGAATATTGGTGTAAAGAGACATGAATCATATTGCTTTTTTAGAGAACCTTTTTCAGTATGTGGTACAGCGATTTTTTTTTCCCGCGAGAAATTGCTATTGCCGAAATGTACACATGTTTTTTTTTAATCTCTAATCAGAAAATCCCATATCATCTCATCACTAAGCGGTTAACAACTTACATGTAGCAAAGAAATTGCAAAACTTCATGTTAGTAAGAATTTCGTCTGATTTCTAGACAAACACGACTTGATATACATCACATATTTCCAAAAAATGTATAAGTCGTTCGCTGTAAACAGCTGGCATATATACTACATGGTACTCTTTCAGAAATTATATTATGCCAGACTTTTCTTCAATCATTGTAACGTTATCATGGTAATATAATATACAGAAGCTCGGTTTGAATGAGTCCACTGTGATATCAGCTTGATTGTCGAAGTATTTAACGAGACTATCTGAAGAAACCATCAAGTGGTCTTGATGCAGCACCGCAGAAAATCGATTGTCGTATTTTCCCCCCATTTAGCGAACAATCTGTCATAATCAGGGAGACGAAAAAGGAGAGTAGTATAGTAGCACAGAACCTGCACATGAGGTCACATCACAGGAAAGATTGATAATATATTCTACCTAATGTCTCCTCTTCTCTTTAGCTGAATTCATGTCAGTTAATTTCGAAAACGTATGCTCATCAGCGAAGTAGAACCTTTTTAACATACATCAGACAACCACGAATATAAAAAAAAAATATCAGTCCCAATGCATCAAGTTCTGTACCCTGGTTAGCTCATTGCGTCGATTCTTCGTCCAATAAATATCGCCCGCCTGGCTTCGCAATAGAAACACGTCTCTCATTGCTTTCCTCCCTCGCAGCGATGAACCCCACCAAAGGAACATAAATATGTCGACTGAGATAGGTAGATAAACTGAGGATATATAAAAGCTGTATATCAGTATCCATAATAATTATCTTGTTATGAGAGATTAAACAGTAGTATGATTTTCCGCAATAACAAATCTAACAATAACAAATTAGGCATTCTAATAAAAACAAGTCAACAACACAGCTGTCCAGAAGTAATCAACACAACACACCAAAAGACATGTACATACATTAAAACTGATATGCAACAAACCGATTTCTTTCAAATAACCTAAGATACGGTCTTCTTTTACCTGACTAAAAAGATCTTCTAAAGTAGCTGCTCGATAAAAAGAATCTCTTACAATCTTAAAATGTATACAGTCGATCAGAATATGTTTCACTGTGAGATCTTCGTGGCATGCAATACACCTTGTGGCTGGTTCCTTTTTTAATAAATGTTCGTGAGTTAATCGGGTATGGCCGATTCTACATCGCCTGATCATGGCTTGATCGAAACGTTTCTGGCTACTGAGATGAATATATTCTACAGTTTTTTGAAACTCATGAAGGTTGTTATTATTCACAGCATCCCGTAAAGATTGAAACAGCTTTATCACATAAGCACAGAAAGAGGGTCTGAAATCGCCATATGGGATTTCAACAGGATCAACCTCATTATCTAGGGCTGTCTTAGCCATTCTATCAGCCTCAGTATTACCTTTGTTGCTAACGTGATGGGCAACCAACAAAACACAATATCAATCTGTTGATCAAATCTACAGTCATATAATTGTAGAATATTTTAAGATGGTTGGATGAGTTGAAGTTCCACTTTTAATCGATTAAAAGCATGACAATGAATTTCAGAATATGCTTTTTTCCTTTTAGTGGACCCAATACATTCCAAAGCCGACAATATAGCTTTTGCTTCTGCAGTGAATATCGAACTTTTACCTGGTAGTCTACTCTCTCCATCTTTAGAACCATCTGTATAGATAGCCTGATGTGATCTGTATTTTTCTCTCGGCAGAACAAATTCGTGTGTATACTCAACAACAACGCAATCGAACCTGGATTTGAAGAATGCTGCCCAAGCCATGGACAGTCTCGCCCACAATCAAACAGAGGCTAAACATCCTACCGCAATTCTTACATCCTTTGCTAAGTTGTTCAATAAAGTAGTCGACATAGATGATTCGTCGTCCGTCAACGGTCACGGACCGAACAGTAAGAAAATGACGATCAGGTTGCTGTTGACTGATTTCGAATTGCACTGACGCTTTGGGGATAGGATCGAAAAGGGTATAGCAATCGTGATCGTGTACAATAGTCTTCGTTGAAAGTGAGACATCCTTTTGTGGGAAGCGGGCACTTATCCGCTTCTTCAGGAGACGAACCTACCCCCCTGGGCCAGAGCAAATTTGGTCGACGAACTCCCTGATCCGCCATTTTGAGAAAGTGCGTCCTTTGCAACCGCACCATTGCGCAAATGCGGGGCCGTCAGACCTAAACCCCATTGCAATGTGTGAGAAATCACGTGTTCATAACTTTCGTAAGGAGAATCCCACCTATAATCCCACTCACGCACACTCAAACACACTCTTGTCTGTATTCTTGCACCAGAAGATCGCCGAAAGTGCTCGTTCTGCCAGTTGATTGGTTAACTGAGCTAAACTCAACAAATATTAAGTGGCAATGCGTAGAGGGGCGAGGTCGGTCAGTCGGAAATTGTAGATATCTTGAATAGGGCGATGACGGTAGAAACAGTGCCGTATCATGGGCCAATGGCGCTGATAGATGTCACTCACTGGATGGGCATCCTGTAAGAGATCGCTAGGAACATTTATGGGCTCGTCCGCGAAGTGTACTTTGCTCTCCACGTCGTACAAAATCTGGCCCACGGTCTTCTCGTCGGAATTTGACTGTTGAATTAGGGCGACATCATCATCATCATCGGCCCTCGTGCGATGGGTGGGAGTTCCCGCTGTCTCAGATTCTAGAGTGTCTGATGAAACGGCCAGGCTGCTTCCCTTTATAGCACGCTAGCTGGTGATCTATTTGTAGCACACTCAGTTCAACTACCCCCAAGTCGAGGACCGAGATGTACTGGCGTACGACTGAGCGACATTGCACGCGCGCACGTGTGTGTGTGTGTGTGTGTGTATGTGTGGGCAGTGGATTTTACATCCCGGACCTGTCAACATCCGGGTTTCCCAGTGGGTTTTTCCCGTCGTTCCTCCGTCTTCCATCCGGGTACTGTGGTTTTACATCCGGGTCCTCATCTTACATCCGGGTTTTCCCATGTTTACTGTCACGTGACCGGAAATGACCTTTAACAGTTGACATGATGTAAAGGCTAAATTGACTCTTTTGACCATTGACCGGCTAAATTGGTTCTTATTGACGTACTTCCGACAGGGGCGCCACCTGTCTTGTGACAACTTCCGGTTCCGGTCAAGTGACCGGAAGTGTCCTTTGACCCCTGCGCACCATTGTTAATATCCGGTATCGCAGTTTATGTTGCATATATAATACCTCATTTCAATCAATTGGACAAGGAATAAAAAAGTTATAACCATTTAGGTAACTTCGCTCCCATACAGAAAACGAACGAACTTTTCAAATAAATAAATCTTGATATTCTACTTTGCATATTTATGTTGAATGTTACTTCAGCGCTTACTAGCAATTATATTTGTATCCTGCAAGTGTTCGGCTAACCAAAAACGAATCATTTGAACCATTTAAGTAACAATTTTGGTAAAAATACGATTTCATATGAAAATTGTAGATGACCCCTTAGTGACGTCACAATAAGTAAATATTAGAAAGTTTACTATATTGGCCTGATTCCCCGGCTCATGTTGAATAAGAATATACCTCATACCAATCAATTGAACAACAAATAAAAAAGTTAGGAACATTTTAGCAACCCCACCCCTACTATTCATTGCATAAGTAACATAGTACTAAGTTAGTTATCCATGTTAGTGCTAGTTTACAACACTGGAAATATTTCAATGTATTGAAGCACAAAATACAAATAAAAACAACATATTAAACCAGGTTACATAGATAATGATGTAGAAATATGACTAGTTATCAGTATTGCTTGTAGTTAGTTAATTTTGACATTTTTTCGTGAAATTTGGAGATGGCCCCCTACTGACGTCATAATATTGAAATATTAAAATGTTTGCTGTTTTGGACTGATTTCTCCGTTTATACTGAATAAAAATATACCTCATTTCAATCAATTGGACAAAAAATAAAATAGTTAGGATCATTTTAACAACCCCACCCCCTTACCGTAAACGCAAAATAAAGGCGTTAGGTGCAATTTTTAACTTTTCTGATCTGCCAGTTCTTCCCAATTTCTCCCGTGTTAACATATATTTTCTTCTTAGGCACATTCCAAAGTACTAAAAAATCATACTTTCGGAGAGTGGTTGGGGGGGGGGGGGTGCAAGGTGGGCCTACTCAGCCCACGGACTATCAATGGACCTTTATAGACGACGGCTGAATATTTTGTGTCGGAACTGAAGCTTGCTACTTAATAGAAACTCTGTGATTGGCTGGAAGTTCTTTGTCCAATGAAAATGTCGGAATTCCTTTTTGAAAATTTGAATGGATCAATCAAGTATTTCCATGCTGGAAGATATTCTTTGATGCTCTATAAAAATCCGACCGTAAAATCCTCTCGCCTGGATATGTTTTACTAGAAGCCTTCTTTTATTTGTCTTGGTGGAGTGGCATTAACGTGTCTTACACCGTGGACAGTACAACATTTTCTCGTTCTTGAATGGGATATCTAAAAAATGGCTTGAAGCCATACTAAGCAGTTTCGAGTTTCCATCTCATACAGCATCTTTCCACCATGTCCGATATATGTGTACATTTCGTGATCACCGATAGATTGCGTCTGTTTGAGTTTTGCATTTGTGACAATTAGGTATTTACATTTCAAGCCGTTCGCGCGTGTCTTCTCCAAATTAAACGTTGAGCGAATGCCATCAGTCCCTGTGTCACGTAATTCTCCAAATGCACCAGTCCTTCTACAGGAATTATTAAAATGGACATGATAGATTAATAAAGTATTGAAACTCATGTTGACCGGCATTTCAATGTGCGCATGTTAGTTGTCTGAGAGGGTCCCAGTTCACATGTCATGCATGTGTACTATCCGCCGACCGGCGATCACATTCCAAAAACAAAATCCAAAAATATGTAATATGTCGTGCTACAAAATGGGGTTGTTGCCATTTTGTAGCACGACATATTACATATTTTTGGATTTTGTTTTTTCAAAATTGTCAAG
The DNA here is from genome assembly GCA_036873755.1 of Hanleya hanleyi. NCBI lineage: Eukaryota > Metazoa > Mollusca > Polyplacophora > Lepidopleurida > Hanleyidae > Hanleya > Hanleya hanleyi. Next base: position 39,789 of record JAVTVY010012314.1, read on the forward strand.
CATTCCTGTCAGATTCCCATAAAATCATAAAGAGAGAGAGAGAGAGAATTAAGGTTTAACGTCGCGTTCAGCAACATTGCAGCTATATGGCGACAATCAAACAAAATTCTAAGTATTTCAACAAAAAACATTCAACAACCCAGCAACTAAGAAGTAATTAACAACACACCAAAAACATAAACATACATTAAAACTTATGCAACAAAACGATTTGTCTCAAATAACCTAAAATACAGTCTTCTTTTGCCCGAATAAAAAATCTTCTAAATTAGCTGCTTGATAAAAAGAATCTCGTACAATCTTAAACATGGCATGGCATGGAATAAATCTTGGGGCTGGTTCTTTTTTAACAAATGTTCGTGAGTTAATCAGGTATGGCCGATTCTACATCGCCTGATCATGGTTACTTAGATGAATATATCCTAGTTTTTGTAAACTCGTGAAGTTTGTTATCATCCACAGCATCCCATAAAGATTGAACCAGCTTTCTCACATAAGCACAGATAGAGCGTCTGAAATCGCTATATGAGATTCCAACAGGATCAACTTCATTACCTATGATCAGCTGCATTATTTCCTTTGATACCAACGGGGCTAAGCAAACAACAAAACACAATATCAACCTGTTAAGATCATAGTTTCGCTGTGCAACCCGTTAGTAATGAACGAGGTGGTAGCTTCAAACCACTGATATTTCACATGCCCACGCTTTATTAAACTCATCATAACAAGGAAACGAGGATGGTGGGAAAAGATGCCGGAGAACTGTCAAAAACACATATTATCTCAAAAGGCCAACTCATCACATATGTAATAAAATCACAAGAAGTAAAACTGATTCCTTTGATAATGTGTACCTTAGTCACGCTTTTATTGTAGTTGACGTATTACAAGCGTCTGGTCCGTCATTCTTAATTCAGCCGTCGTCCATTAGAGAATACCCGCGTCCATAATCCAAAGACCTATTCCATATAACAGTATTAGCACCTAATTCAAAAAGACAATCATAGTATACATAAACATAGGCTTGTTTCCTGCAAGAGAGAAGCGGTCAACAGTTTTCAATGATGCCGGCAATTATGACCCATAATGGGATCTTTTTACCTAGTTTCTGTATCCTTAGTTATTTAGAAAACGTTTTTGGCACAGAGCACTGGATAATATACCGCTTGTGTCCACAATTGAATAATCCCTGGTGGTACTCTTTATACAAGAAGTTTAACTACGCTGTTAAACCAAGGTTGCCATCCATGTTGAATATCTATATCTCAGATGTATGATGTGTGAAATTTAGGAGCTTCATAAACAAGCTGTGGGGGAAGTTTGTGCTTCTGCGCCTGCCTCTGTAATATTGTTTGTCCAAATCGACTTACGACATCGGTACGTGACACATTGTGTGGATTCAGGAAGATAAAGTTGTAATGTACACCTATTCCTATCACATTGTTGACACCAAATCCATGGAGAGTTCAACGAGGAAAGTCAACGAACTAGAGCTGGTTACTAGCAAATGGGGCAATCGACAGTTTGCAATGGTAAAAGAAAGACCTCCGAGATCTTCATCTTGGTGTGTACTATCGTTGGAGCATGTGTTACCAGACTGAATCCACCCCAAAAATAATTTTAAAAGATTTAAGTAATTTCGGGAAATCAGTTCAAACAAGCGATTCAGCGAATGAACACATACAGGAAAAGATTGCGCGGTTTACTCGATTAATAACCTTGCACAACAGATTTAGGGACAAATCACGTCTGACATGTTTCCAGTGTTTCTAACATACATCGTATTTTGCTATCAGACGACGAATCGACAATCATACGGCTTTCGTCACCCCAACACGAGACTGTGCGATCAGTGTATGCAGTTTGGATTTCCACTGAGCAGACGATCGTATCCGCGCGCTCTCAGACCTAACACTTTAGCGGTGATTAAATTATGAATCGCCCTTCTCTTGGGCCGTATTACCATATTCTTGAATTGCTAAAATTACCAATGCAACTGAGATAGTGAGACACTTGTTGTACCCTATCGTCTACTTCTTACATTCTCAATCCATTTCCATATTGACCATATCTTTTAGCGCGTAATTTCACCTGATCTTTTGTATAAACGGCATAGACAAGATCCTGTTTACATTCCGACTGTCTCGGTTTCGTGCCAATTACACCGAATATAAGATGGTCATTAATAGTGGGTTGAATCTTCCAAGTCGTATATTTCGAGTGGCTCCATGAATAAAATCGAGCGTATCTGCTGGATTGGAGAGAATATATCGGACCACGTCTTTTATGGGATTGACTAAGTCATGTTCCTAAACGCTTCAGGCATATCAGCAAACGTAATGCTTCCATGCAAGCCATTCATAAATAGATCGACCCAGAATCCGTTCTGAAGGTAACAATCAGATCGAAATACTCTCCCACTCGATAGACTGGACGTCGAATGAGATATCGGTATTTCAGAGCATAATAAATACTATTTCAATCCTGAAATAAATGACACTTTTTAACGTTTGATTCAAAATGTAGCCTTTTCATTCAAATTGTAGTCCCTTTGAACATTGTTTTAATTGAAACAAGGGATTACCTCGACTGGAAATTTCCGAGGGAAACAAAGGATAATATTTTAAAATAGAGTGAATTTTTTTAACTCAGCTGTTTATGCGAGAGGACTTCCCTCTATATTCTGATATCATTTGTGAAACATTAGATGAATAGTATAATTTGGAAAGAAGCCATGCACAGTCTCGAAGTAATATTATGAAAATATTGACTGGTTTTGAGGGGAATATGCAGTTTTGTTGCCCCGAGGATGTGCATATTGCCCGAGCCGCAGGCGAGGGCAATATGCACAACCGAGAGGCAACAAAACTGCATATTCCCCTCAAAACCAGTCAATGTTTTCATTATTATATTTATCAAGTCAGTGATCTATCTGGACAGCAATTGTGTATTCCATAGTTTGTGTAAATTACCTTTCTAGGTTTGATAAGAAATAAATATATCAACTCCAAAAAATTCGATCGGACAGTTTTATTCCTTTCTTTCTTTGTATTTTCTTGATGCGAACAAGAGGATATGAACAGAAAGACTAACTGTTAACAATTTAAAAAGAAAGGTATAAACATACACATGTATGCAACATATTCTAATTGAATGTTTCATTATTTCTTTTTTGGGGTTTTTTTTTTGCAACATGAATGAGAGTAGAGTAACAAAACTATTTTTTCAATGAAAACATCCTTCTCCTTATTAATACATGCAGACACTATATCATGGATGAAATATTGATTCAGTAGACTAGACAATGGATGAAATATCAATTCAGTACACACTAGATCATGGATGAAATATTGATTCACTACATATATCATGGATAACATACGGCATCGATTTAGTATATATCATGTATGAAATATTGATTTAGACACACCATATACTGGATGAAATATTGATTCAGAACACAGTATATCATGGATGAAATATTGATTCAGGGCACACTGTGACCGATATATTCATTCAGTACACACAAGTTCATGGATGAAATATCACTTCAGTACACTAGATCATGACCGAAATATCACTTCAGTGCACACTAGATCTTGGATGAAATATTGATTCAACACACACTACATAATGGATAAAATACTGATTCAGGACACACTAGACACCATCATATCAAATCAGAACACAGTAGATCATGGCTCAAATATCATATCAGTACACACTAAATCATGGCCGAACTATCAATTGAGTACCCGGTACACACTATATCACAGATGAAAGATTTATCCTGGACACGCAATACCATGGAGTAAATACCAAATCAGTGCACACTAGATCCTGGGTGAAATATTGATTCAGTTCACACTACATAATGGATGAAATATTTATCTGGGATACACTATACCATGGATGAAATATTGACTCGGTACACCTAGATCATGTATGAAATATTGATTCATGACACTCTGGATCCTGGGTGAAATATTAATTCAGTACATACTAGATCATGGCTGAAATATCAATTCAGTGCACAATAAATCATGGATGAAATATTAGTTCAACACACTCTGGGCAGTACCATGTATGAAATATCAATTCAGTACAGACCAGGTCATGTATGAAATATTGATTCAGGCTACACTAGATCATGTATGAAATATCAAGTCAGTACACACTAGATCATGTATGAAATATTGATTCAGTACATACTAGATCATGTATGAAATACCATGTGAGCACACACTAGATCATGGAAGATATATTGATTCACTACACACGAAAATCAGGTAAGAAATATTGATTCAGTACAAAATATACATGAAAAATCGAGAAGTACACACTTAAGCCATCCTAATTGAGGGAACACTGTGGAGGTTTGATTCAGGCCACTCATATATTATATATGATATTTTTAATCAGGACAGGGTTTATTATTACTTAAATTAAGATAATCATTTTTATATATTCTGTGCAATAGCCAAAGGCTGTAATGCTTATACTGTAAACAAGAAGTTCTCCATCAATCAGTAATTGCTGCAGTATGGAATGAATAGTTTGGCAGTTATGAGCTCATATGAAATTTAATTTGGCTCCTCTGGACAGTCCTACTGCAATACATTGTAGTTTATGGTAACATTACAGTTGCTCAGTTGAGGTCCTATAGCCCAGTTGAATGTACGGGCAGAAGTTGCTGACAATACTTGACTGCATGACTGCACACATGGCTGTTCTTGGGTGGAAATGGGACAAAGACTCTGTGACATCTCGATTTCCTCTGTGGCCGCCAACAGATCAAGATCACTGATATCAGTACCTGTAGTTGAGGAGTGTGTCATTTCCTTTCCATGGAGGATCTGCAATAACATAAATAATAAATGAGTTGAAAACTATTCTGTCCTCACAATTTCTGGACAAACAATTAGGGTAACATGGTGTGATACTTGCAGTCAGCAGCTATTTCCAGTAGGCATAGCAGGCAATTTTTAGCAGGTAAAGTGTTTACATAAACAAATTACAGGAGAATTAAGTTTTCCACAAATCAAGTACGATATGATAAGAGACAACAAAATGATTATATAAATATATTGTTCGTCTCTAAATAGAAAACTTTGTATGTGTCAATTACCAAGATGAATGAAAGTGGCCATTGTTATGAGGGATGAATACATGCTTAGCTAAGATTATGAATGTTATCTCCGCAGTTCTTCAAACAGTTCAAAGAACTCTTCCATCCAATTCCGGCACATATTCTCCATCTTCAATTATGAAAATATTAATGAAATATGAATCAAATCACTGAAGAAATGCACATCAACTTTTGGCCTTGGGCACCATGACCAAGGCAGTGCCCATTCTATATATAAAGAATACACATACTTGCTGTCCATACATGCTGGTGTTACTGTATTGTATAAAATAAATGTACTTGCCATGCTTACTCCTTTAGTAATGTGTGGTCCATCACCAGATTTCTCCAACAACATTCGCACTGTCTGGTCCTCCATATGAGTAGTCGCTTCCTACAAGATGTAGTAGTACAGCTTACTGTTCAACACACATAAGTCTTTTTGAGGGTAAATGCTAGTCAACAATAACAAAGACAAGTAGGTACATGTAAAAGATACAAATTCAAATTCCACTAAAAAATGACTATATTCAGGACAAATAACTGTACCATTCCAAGTGCCAGTTATATTAATAACACAGTCCAGCATTTATTTTACTGTATGTTGCCGACTGTATTCAGACACCCTGAGGCTTATCTGTAGTATACGCTCTGCAATGATTAGGCAATGTACCTGAAAGTATGTATCATGTGAATTAAACCATTTTGGCTTTCAGAACATGCCCTCAACTACCCTCACTCTGTCTAATTGCAGCTGATCAACCAAACTGCTGTGGGCAATATACCGGTGAAGGCACAGTTTGTTATCCACTGTTTGCAGGGTACATTTGTTTTCCACATAATCATGATCATACCCCATACTATACTAAAAATACAAAAATAAAATATGCCCACCCACCCCATTTGCCTGGCAAGCAAAGGTTATTATAAATGAAAAGTCATACTTATTGATCATAATATGATGGAAAATATACAATGCCCAACCACACATTACACTGTTTCAGATCATAATGGACTACATCATAGATATCTTCCAGTTTCATAGCACTTGATTGGTCAATTTTCAAGAAAACAAAGCCAGGATTTTCATTGGCCTGTGTTGAAAACTGGAAGAAGATTCAGCCAATATTGGAGTTTCTCTAAAGTTCCATCAATGTATTATCAGATGATAATTAATGATGAAATATTTCTCAAATCACCTTTTCTGCATGTTTGGAGCTACCTGTTATCGCTTCGCTCAAAGCATCTGACATTGCCTTCTTCTTGTCGGGATGGACTTCTCTAGCATAACTCCTTATACTTGCCTCTGTCTTGTGGAGGGAAACAGCCATTATATGCCTTGCGTCAAAGTTTGCGAAATCTAACAGTGTTATGCAGGTCGCCCTGATAGAATGGTTGGTGTAGTTTACCGATAGTCCAGCTGCTTCAGATATTTTCTTCATGAGGTCACCCAGGGTGTTCTTTCCTGGAATGAAAAGAAATTAATATATCAGACAAGTTATCTCCCTTGACAAAGTACAAGCATATCAAGATGTTATGTGAATAATCATTTTATCGATCATCCCAATTCAGGTTATTGTGATTTCAGATACTGTGTGAAAGTCATTATGGTCATGAATGTTTTTATTTGAAGACAGTTACAATCGCTTGGGAATATATATGTATATGTAGAACAATGGAATTTCGCAAAATCTTTGATGTACGATTCGTAACATGTCAACTAAATTTTGTGTCCGGCGAGAGAGCGACTTCTTGTTTCTCACCTTATGGTCATTGATGTTGGTATATAATGTTATTATACAATTAAATAGGGCATACACAGGCATATATATACGGCAGTGTACACTACATACCGATAGTGTTTCATTTCTTTATATTATAGAATATTAATGAACCATTACTTTGCAAGTGCCTTGGGTTATGACACAAAGTGGAAGAAATTCCATGGTGCTCTGGATTTTCTACAAAAATCATTACCAGACGAGAAAACAAGTAGTTTATCATTATGTAGGTCTCATATTTCGGCCCAACTTGTACATGTATCGTGCTGCTACAATTGTACAGTGGCGTACCCAGCGAGACCATCAAAATTATGAAACGGTTTAGCACCTGTAGGCTTTTCTCTAGCCCTTCACGCCAGACGATGGATAATTTCTGAGAGATTGTCTGGATGGGGTCAGAGTTTCGTCCCATACGAAAAAAAACGCAAAATGGAGTGACCACAGGGTCGCATGATCGCATCGCAGTAATTTTTTTTTTTTAGAATATTCAGCCATTCTACAACACTTAGCTCACATATATTTATTAATGAATAAATTTCCCTTCATTTCCCAAATCCATCACATTCTTCACAAGTTTTAGCGATTGTAACTTGTTTCATTCTAAACTGGGTCAGTTGTGATTTCGCGTCTTCATTTTATCCAGCCAATTTCTACGTTCCCACTTCAGGCCTGCCTTGATTTATCTGACCCCTTCAGCATTCAAAATCCGAGGTGTAAATTTCACCAGCTAATGACAGAAGAGCCAATCAGAACGTACACATCGATTGCGAGTGAAGTCACATTGAGTGACATCATCCTGTATTAGCGCTGTTCTTCCTCCTAATATGGTGCCCACTAATTAGGTCAGCCGATCAATAACGCTGTTGTGCGACGCATTTCGAATTTCAAATGTTTTCGAGGTCAGTGACGTCTCGTGTCTATTTATAAGCTATTTGAACATTGAAGGGGTCCAGATATATCAAGGGAAGTTCGAAGTGGGAACGTAGAAATTGGCTGGATGAAATGAAGATGTGATTTCGACAATGAAGGGAAATTATTCATTAATAAATATGTGTGAAGTGGTGTAGAACGGCCGAATATATTTTAATAATAATTTTTACTAGGATGAGCGTGGTCACTCCCATTTTGTGTTTTTTGTTTGGCAGAGAAATGTAACCCTAGCCAGACAATCTCTTAGAAATTATCAGTCATCTGGCGTGAACGATCATCTATAATCTCGGACTACAAGGAATGGTGAGTGAGAACGCCCACCCCAGACTTTTCTTGAGTCACTAATGATAAACTAATCATTGCGGAGCCTTAAGGACCGGTGATAATACAAATCTCTTACCAATAGGTGAATTGCAGTACCATATGTCACACTCTTCGTCACAATTCTCCCGAGGTCTCTGTAATAGGCAGTCACACTTTGGATGAAGCTTGGAGATGTATTTCTCGAATGAGGTCACAGGACATAACGGGTTTCCAGGTAGTTCGAACATTCTACCACCCTCGCCCGTGTCGTCGTTCTCCCTGTGGTTTTTACGCAGCTCGTCTATCTGCTGCCACACATATCTACGACCCCTGCCATCGGTAGCAATACCAAAATGGCTTGGAGTGAGATCTCTCAAATTTTCTCGTCCCCTCCTACATATGAACAACATCAGTTCAAAAAATACTTTAAATTGGAGACCCTGTGGTGTGTTAACATCGAATACACCTGATGTGTACAGTTTCTCTAGGTCTTCCTTCAAAATTGCTGGGTGATGGTTTGTTTGAGCCTTACCAGCTTTTTTAAGCTTTGTTTTCACGGCTCTGAACATGTCATTGGCCTCGGAAAATTCTGCGTCACTAACAATATCAATTTTTCTACATTTCTGGAAGTACAGTCGGGTCGCCACTTCCGGTGCGCATCCAGTTCCGGTGCATTTCCCACAATTCCGTATTCTCCGTTGCTAGAGACGCGGCAAATTTGAAAATTTCTGTGCGTTCAAACAGGTATATACAAGGAATTAATTGTCCTAAAAGTTCAATTACCTTACCTTTTACTGTGCAAAGATACCGTATAATGTTCTCTCACTAGCGCACATGTTACGTCATTCTGCAGGGATGTCATTTTGCTTGGTTCGGTGGGAACCTTGTCGTCTGCTACGGCTGAATATCCCGTGGGCAATGTTACGCTTGCCATATCTGGCTTTCGTATCAGTCAATCCAATCAGCATAGAGTTATTAACTTCAACTCTCAAGTAATTGTTACTCGAGGACATTTTTGCATGTGTATAACGGAGCCAGTTCCGACGCGGTCCAACTCACGTCCCTGCACATTGGCGCGGCATGATGTGCAAGCCGATGACCTATTTCACTGTTCCATCCCAACACAGAATTCTGCCCATTTTAGAATGGGGCGTGCTCAAATTATCCTCTCAGTCACAAGATTATTATTATAATATAATAAATTAATGTATTTAATTATATTATTATTATTATCATGTAATAATACTTGGAACTTTTCAAAACAATTATTTTCACAAAATAAACTGTTGGGATATTATATTGTTAGGTAAAGGCCGGCCGTCGAACCAAATTGCCAAGAAGGGCGTTTATGCCAACACCACCACCCCCTCCCCTCTCACACACACACATCCATTAGGTGGACTCCATTTACAGGCGCCATTTGCTACGTAAAATGAAAACAAACAACAGGATTTTGACTGTACTGTCAGTGTACTCCGGATGACCACAGAAAACTGGGCAACCCAGAAAACCAAGCAGTGCCCAACTCGAGATGGCCATATTACAAATGTGCTGTGTTACAGAGGACAAGGTCACACATGCCACACGACCTGATTTCTAGGTCAACTTGTTACCGTAAATCCCCAACTCCTTTGTTTCTGACATTACTATTTATTGAAGTAGATTATACTATAGTATTTTTCTTATAATTAGTCGCAGGTTTGAGGGCTTCTGTAAAATCAGCCGTATGGTTAAAATCAATTTCCTTTTTTAAAACGTATATAACAAAGTTATATCTATAGAATGTCATACCACTCTCCGTGATAGCTGCTACAAAAATTGAGTTTTAGAGCTTTTTTGTACTACCCGGGTTAAATGCCATAAGGGTTGTTCACGTGAATCTTCACCAATACATGGTATGTCGTCATAATCTATTCCTTTTTCTCTGGCCAAAGGGCAATAGGCGGGGCGAGATGTCATTCAAGGGTTGCTCTGTTTATCGTTTGGTTATGAAGACATGAGATTAAACTATTGTCGTTGACAAAGAACGAAAGATTCGAGAATACGTGTGGACCAGTACAGCCGCTATGTTATGCAAATGTCCTCGACACCTCAAAGATTTGGACGCCTCTCAGACACAGCATAACCGTATCACTTCAATAGTATGGTGATCTAGTTGGACCAAAAGTGTGCCCCGCATTACCTCATCAAAAGCGTGAGCGACAACGCAAAGGGTGACGTCGTCTTCCAAAACACGATGTCGCCCTTTCGCGTCGCGTGTCGCCTTTGACAATGTTGAGTGATAGGACGACGACGTCGCTTTCATACACCAGGACGTCGTGTTATTTGTACCTATCAATAGTTCAATTTGTAGGCAGAATTTCAATCAGTGCTCTTGGATGCATCGTAGGTTTACAAATGTAATTAACGAGAGAGCAATCAAATTAAACTACACTTACAATACCGTTGATGATGTCCGACTCTAATCGACTGGATCAATAATGGGATATTTGCTATAAAAATGTAAATATAGATCATACGGCCATCCATGGATTACACCGTCATTGAAATAAAGATCGTGTGAAGTTGTCATTTTAATTCATGCAGTCACTCATGGAGGCATTGCCCCTGTCCTTGTGAAGGTAACATCGATTGAGGACACTTTCCCATATATAGAACTGAATAGCTCACCCCGCCTATTGCCCTTTGGCCAGAGAAAAAGGAATAGATTATGATGACATACCATATATTGGTGAAGATTCACGTGAACAACCCTTATGGCATTTAACCCGGGTAGTACAAAAAAGCTCTAAAACTCAAGTTTTGTAGCAGTTATCACGGAGATTGGTATGACATTCTATAGATATAACTTTGCTATATACGTTTTAAAAAAGGAAATTGATTTTAACCATACGGCTGATTTTACAGAAGCCCTCAAACCCGCGACTAATTATAAGAAAAATACTATAGAGTATGAGTGATTAGTCATAGACAAGTATTCAGACTAAAAATTGAAACCCATTGAAGAAGACTAGTGCTTCAGGCCAGATCTATTATTCATACACATTTCACACGTCATTGAAGTGTTTTAGTTTGCCTTCGAATATCAAACAGCTAAATTTTACTACGCGAGTCACGGTATTATTTGTTATCAACCCTGCTGAGGGAGTGAAAAAAAAACAAAAAAACGCCGCTATTTTCGAATAGCAAACTTTCATTTAAATTTTCTAAACGGTATTATCTGCTATAACTATACTACCATTAAAATTTTAAATAAATCAAAATGGTGAGCTTTCGAAATATTATTTTCTAATCATTTTAGTTTTGGACTGTTAAATATAGCTAAGCTATATTGTGAAGAATTTTACATAGCACTAAACATTTCTCAAAATGCGCCGCATTGTGGGAAACGTCGACTAGAATTTCTGAATTACATAACCACCTAGCATAGCCGGTTGTTCCCCCCCCCCGCGCCCCCCCCGCGCCAACCTTTGAAAACCTTTCTACGCCCCTGTCAGTAGACAAATATATACTCCCCCACTCCCCAACGTTTGAAAACCTTCCTACGTCCCTTCCAATAGACAAAGAATATATTTAGAGACAGAATAATATTAAGTACATGTTTCCCATGCAGATGGCTGGCAGTACAGTCCCAAAAGATGATTTTGAGCTGCGGATTACAGACTCTGTAATTAAAGGCTACCACAGCTTCCAGATAAAGCCACCTCTTGTAGATCCTCCAATTCTACTGCCTGTGGATCGAGAGTACGGGAATATAACGGACAAGAACGCGTGCTTGGTCTGGATTCCTCCGCTACATGAACTCCCAGTCCCATTTCATAAAATGCAAACGGACCAGGAAAGGGAGTTGCTACTCGACGACATTGCAGACCTCCCTATCGGACATGTTCCTCGGGGATTGGCTGGGGCATTCCGGCAAATAATGGACTTGGATTTCGGAAAGATATTCGCTGTCCCCACCGGAAACCCCAAGCCGAGTTTTCCACCTTGGCCAGAAAAGAATGAGAAGGGAGGTGGTATCGTCTTACCGGCGACTTACTTGATAAAATCTCGGAAATGCCATCGCACAAGTGTACAAAATAAAGTTGAACATGCTCTTGATGAAATGCCAGAGGGAAGTTCAATGCACCTGATCTCTAATGAAAGCGATGTTATTTAGACGACTTTATATTATTTTGACTGAAGTGACCAATACACTATTACTTTTTTTGAAACATTGTCTGTATGATATTTTTGCCAAACGCTTGCATAAATGTCATGGACGGGAATGATGACATTCGTTAAATTTGTTTTCACTGGAAGATCATTCAGCGACCTTTGTATTTTACATGATAAACAAGATCGAATAAATTTCAACATTCACGAATCTTTCAATTTTCTTTCGTCGAAAGCAAAATTCCAAGTAAACCTTCACTCTTAAAACGAAGGTGTTGTACCGGTATTTAACATCATAAATGTCCGATGAGTGACAACATTATATAAAATGTTTTAATTATAACACTCTCAGAAATTGTTGTCAAAAAGGGGGTTATATCCAGCATTAGTGCCGTATCAAGAACAATACAACACTTCACAAGTGATAAGTTCAGCATTCTAAATTGTTGTATTGTCCCCGATACAGCACAAAAAAGAGTTGGATTTTACACTTTTATTCAACTTTCAGAGACTGTTACAAATATAACAATGTATTTAACGTTGTCACTCCTCGGACATTCATAATTTAAAATACAACATTTACACTTTAAGAATGTAAAAGTGTTCTAAATCTCTCAAATCCGGGATAGAAATGTTATGACGGATATCTGCTGGAATGGATCGGAAAGTCTGCCTTAATCCTATACATAGTCATTGTTCACTTACACCCGGAAGCTATCTCGTTTTGAATTTATTGCCGTACTTAAATCACGGCGTTAAATCGTATTTTTTTGATGAGCCGTAAAAATTTGCATTTTTGAGTATTCCTCGTGATTTATCGTTCGATATTTTGAAGGCAAACTTCTGAACACTTTACCTCTTCCACTCACACCAGAGAACACCTCCGCAAAATAGCCAACAGTCTGGGTATTTCTCACATACAGCAACATGATGTTTACTTTCCGTAGCTGGGTCAATGTTTTTTTGAAAAGAAGTAGTATATAAAGAGTATTAAAGAGACCATTGACCTTTAAATTTTGCATACGACCTTTGTGGCGCCACTTCTGGCCGGAGGTGACTTTTGAAACACTGCTTCCGGTCACGTGACTGGAACTGGAAATGACATCACAAAGTGCACTCAGATGTCAAATGCCCCCAATTTGCTCTTCCTATACTACTCACTCGCGTGGACCTCGACCACTCCATCGCTTCCTCTAGAGTCTTATCGAGTGTCAAATGTCGCCCCAAATTGATATTTGTGTGTGCTGTAGGGGAGGGGGGTCTGAAGATAAAGATATGATGGTAAGTTTGAATGTATCTACTACTTTTTCGCAGACATCATGGAGCGCTTGACCAGACGTGGTCTGGGTTCCCCTGCCTTGCCCAAGAGTCCTATACAAAGAGCGGCCAAGGCACTGAAGCGTAAATATGCCCGGGGTTACTCTCTTTCGCCCAGCAAAGCCACACGAATGAGCAAAGCTGTGAACGATATCAACATGGGATCGTCGATAAAGCAAGCAGCCAGGGAAAATAAGCTGTCCGAGTCATACTTAAGGCGTAGATTGTCCGGGGAAGTAGCCGTTGGCGACAGAAATGGTCCAAACCCCGTATTCAGCAGACAAGAGGAGGAAGCTATGGCCGTATGGCTTTCTGAGATGGCACAACGCGGCATGGGTCTGACTCCTGGAGAATTTTTGGACCATGTACAGGATATACTGAAGAAGGATACTCGACCACATCTCTTCAAAGATAATCGTCCTGGGAAGACCTGGTTTTATGGATTTATGACTCGAAATGCAGAGATCATTGAAAAGCGGAGAGAAAATTCCCTGGAGAGTAAACGTGCCAAGGTCACACCGGCAGCTTTGGATGCTTGGTATCGTGATTTCAAACTATTTATCTCTACATTACATTTGATGGACAAGCCTCATATGATATGGAATGCTGACGAAACTGGATTTTGTATGGGGAGCAAGTCGGGACAAGTCATTGGGCCAACGCGCAGAAAGTATGGCGATGTTCTTCCCCATGTTACTGGTGGTTCACCAAAGTCAAGACTGACGGTCATGTTTTGTGCCAGTGCTGACGGAGAACTGATCCCTCCTTTCTTGGTGTATCCGAAACGAAAATCTTTGGGTTATGACCCTTTACTTGGCGCAATTAGAGATTCTGTCATACACACCACCAAGAAGGGTTGGATGGACGCGGAGACGTTCCTGAAATTTCTACAGCACTTCGACCTCCATTGTGGAGTAGGGCGTCCAGTTGTCCTGGTACTTGATAGTGTCAGTAGCCATATTAGCATGGATATTTTCCAGTTTGCAAAATCCAAGGGGATAGAGCTGTTTCGCATTGTGCCCAACGCCACTCACCTCATGCAGCCATTGGATGTTGGTGTCTTTGGGCCACTGAAGAGGGAGTGGAACAAGACTGTGAAGAGGAATACAAGAGATAACCCAGGAAAGCCGATTAACATGGAGTCATTTGCGGGTAAACTCAAAGAAGCTGTTATGGAGTTTCATAAACCCATTACGATCGTTAACAGCTTCAAGGCAGCCGGGATCTTCCCTGTGAACCGTTTGGCCATCTCAAAAGATAGGTTGAAGCCATCCTTCACTTTCACAGGAGTTCCGGAAGACGAGAAATCACCGAACGCAGACGATTCACAGACTTCAACAGCTCTGTCAGTCTTCGAATCCGTCCTCTCCCCTGAGATGACAGAACGGTATTCCACCCGTTTCCAAGAGGGTTATGATTTTGAAGGTTCTCCTTTATACGATGCTTATCGGAAGTTGCGAGAGATTCACCAGAACCAGCAGCCTCAACCAATGGTACTGAAATGTCCTGATCCAATTAACATGGTGGAGCGACGTCCTCCTGATTCTTCTCAGGCTGATGGATTGGCGCTACTGGCAGACGCAGCAGCATCACAATCCCCGTCTACAGAACAACTGACCTACAGTCGGCCAATCATATCGCCCGCTGTATCCAACAGTTTGGATTATCCCTCTGCCTGTCCACTGCGAAAAAAGGTAAAAAGGACACTTCTGAGTCAGCTTCCGAATCGTCTCACATCATCGCAGGGCATCAGACTGTCGGCGTTGAACAAGATACAATGGGTAAAGTCTTTCGCTTTAAAGGAGAAGAAGGCTAAAACCAAGTTTCTGAAAGCCACAGCCACAGCTACAGCAACAGGGTCCAAGAAAGGACGAACACGCATCAAAGAGCCCAGAAGAAAACTCCAATGGTTGTTTCGTCTACACAAGTAACAACTACTCAGTGTATTGTCTGTCATGGATCGTTTGAAGAGGAAGAGGATCTTGGCATTTCTTCCACTTGGGTTCAGTGCAGTAAATGCCAGTCCTGGCTGCACCTTTCTTGCATTCCGCTCGGACTTTCCTATGACTCTAGTGCATTTACTCCAGGCAGCGATCTTCCATTTCTGTGCCATATTTGTCACTAACATATACAGTTTATGAATGACCTCGTTTATTCTTTCTCAGGTGCGTGTTTTATGATTGTAACTACCCGAGTCTTAGATGATTTATCGTCAGGATATTTCTGGGTGTCCACCAAAATAATGTCAAGGTAGTTTTGCCGTTCTTGGATGACTGGTCGAAGTATTGAACACAGAGACTGTCGTACGCTTAAACATGAATTTACTGATGATGATGGCTATTGCAAACACAGACATATATAGACAAAACTAGTCAGCTTGGTTTGCTCCTACCAACTGGTCTACAATGTCGGCAAGTCCGAGCACTGGTCGTAATGTGTCTTCTTCATTCAGTTGTAACCAAATTTATGTAATACGGCACTGAACGTAAATTAGTGACTAAAAAACAAAACAAATGACGCTTGGATACTTTCTTAACATACAAACGGCTGGTCATGATTTAACAATAGCAAGCATGAAGAACAGCTCAAAAGTTAATCCACAACTCTAGGCTAACAATCAAATTAATACAACTATTGCATCATAACCATACGCTCGTCAGCTCGATAGATTTTTGGGTATGAACACGCCTAAATATGAGCTAAATGGTATAGTAAAAAACACCTTTACTATATCACCCCCTTGTTCGACTAGCGACTCTCTATACACGAAATAGTTGTCCACGAAATTTTAAAATGTTAAAAAAAGGTGTGTAACAAAATAATGACCAACAAATTCACAGTTCACCACACCCAGAAATACCCTGGCAATAGATTAATCCTGTTTAGTCTGCAAATATGGGCTCGAAATATTTATGAAGCTATAATATCACGTACCAGGAGAGAAATCCGGTCATGTTAGATCGAGGACGAATAACGGTGGATAGTATCCGTTTTGATAAAAAATGATGCTAATTGTCAGCGCGGTCATTATCTGAAGAGAATCCCGGAGCTTACGCATAATTCAAGTTATTGTTTTAACAATATATAGAGCTGCTCCGAAGGCACTGGCAGGTGCATGCATGCGTGGTTCACATCACTCACTCTATACAGTATTCCCTATCAATGTTTAACATGGATCGGATTTATAACTGCCGGTATTGAACTGGTGTAAATATGATAATATGGATGAAATTATCCTACTATTCCAAGAAAGGACCATTATGCTGTATATTCATGATAATTTTTGCAACTTCAGGGTGAAAATAGTCCAGTTTTGACAGATTCAAATATTTCCTTGGCTGAAAAGGTAAAGAAGAGTGGATGAACGAACTACTGTGAAACACATCGTCATGCGCCTGTCCGTACTGTACCATCGGCGCAGTTCTGCTGATGTATTAACTCGATGTGGGGGGGGGGGAGGGATTGCCATTGTTGAACCTTTTTCTCATAGGTGCAACCGAGTGTTTTTCTCTCGTGTCCTTAAGTTTGTGAGGTCCACATGTTGTAGTGCGAACTGTTACCACAGTATACTCATGGATAGTTTCTCATACCTTGTTAATTGCTTTCATGTGCGTGTTATGATCTGCCAGTTTTCCACCTAGAGTTTGCCAGTTTTCTGACTGCAGTGACGGTTGTTTTTCTCAAAAGCTTGAAGGGGTGGTTATCTTCGCCTTTAAAGGGTCCATCAGGAGGTTCGCTGTATGGGAAAAAGAGGCAAATAGCGGGTTCGCTTCCATCTCAAAGTGGCATTGTATCAGGATTTCTTTTTCCAAAAGGCGTTTCGCCTGAACCCAATCTTGGTAAATCGGGATGGTAAATCAGGGGAATATACCATCTGGAAGTAACGCTATGAAAACTTCGTGCTAAATGTTCGCCGATTTTCTACGAGATCCAATAAGCCAATCACGACAATTTCTACCTTTTCTCTCTGACAATGATTGACGTTTAATTCACGGAGATTAACATCTTTGCACGGCACAATTTTTGATATTTGCCACAGTATACTAACAAAGCCAGACTGTTCGGCGGAAGTGAACTCTTTAATCTGTACGGTTTATCACGCACACTGTCTGAAACTGATGTCATATAATGGATATGGTTTTAGGATAATGTTTATATATTAGACTACGTGCGACCGTGTGTAATTACTGTTGGCATGACTCTGAAATTGTTTCACCAAGCTAGCTACCTGATTGCATGGCTAACACATGTAGTTTCAAATTCGCACGAGATTTATATAGGGCTGAAGTCAGATATAATTAAATATTCCGTGATATTATATCTGAGTTAACTGAGATTGACCTGAACGCAGAAACACTTGGCTGCAGGCCTGTTGTATAACACCTCACGTGATTAATGCATGTTTAATTCGGGACTGACTTATCAACCTGTTCGTCATCCATTGTATGTCTTGAAGAATATGGCAAGTTTATATCTCCACTGCCTGACAATAGTTCTTATAACAAATTTTAAATGTTAACGTTTATTAATATTATAAGATGAAATAATAAGTATATGGGATTTATCATTCATCATTGAACTTATTTTTGGCATAGAAAATACAAATTTTACGTCATCTTATTCATGAAATAATTTAATTATCTGACTTATTTTTAAACAGGTGTAAAACTTACTCAGGCCCACACATCGCCGATTTCTTGCATTTAAATTTTATTTCTGATCAGTTCTTTTATTTCTCGATCAATGGTCATCAGAAATTCGGCAGACTCCAATTTCCGTGGCGAAGCTGGCGTTCACAGCTTTACCATGCTGAGCCGGACATGGGAGAAGTTCAAAACCGAAACAATCTCCCTTGTTCACAATTGCGTTGTTGTTATATTTCATATCAAATTATTCTTATGATGCACAGCCAACAACGTTTCCTCACCTCCTGTATTGCCATCAACACTTTATATCTCCTCATCAAACGTCCAACTTGAAGCCATCTTGGCGCCTCGCTTTCAATATGATCTGGCCAGCCCACGTGATCGGATATGCCGAAATATGGATTTTTAATTTTCCATCGGGTATGGTGGACCTGAATGCACATACAAGCCAAAATTTCAAATATGGAATAAAAAAAATGAACTACTAATCACATCTAAAGAATGATTACTTGGTGGTGAAACTCGTTGAATAAAAGATATATTATTTTGTCATCAGAACCAATAGCAGTAGTTGTTCCTTTCCTGTCAAAACGCACACACCACGTTTACATGACATGAACAGGCACTTCAGGCATGCCACCAACTATTAAGTATGAAATCTGGGATTCCAGATGTACTGTCCCATGATTTGAACTGTACTAACCCACAGTATTTTATTTGCCCAAATAAAAGTTTGGTTTGTATGTACATGATGTGCATTCAGGTCCAC
>JAVTVY010012315.1:0-58301 GCA_036873755.1 Hanleya hanleyi
ACAAGGCGTGAAGATCTGTATGTAACCTGATACACCAATTTCTTTTCCGCCTGTATCAACCGAGTCACTTTGCGATTGCAATTAAATGAACGTCCTTTTATCTGATGAAAGGAGCTGCGAAGCCTGATGATCCCGCTATAATCCCATGATGCATAATGCATATTTGTCAATTAAATGGAGGTGTTCAATTATCATTATATCGACATCGCATATATACCCCGACATGAAATTCATTTCCAATGAAAGATTACCTTTGGGGGACCGTTGTGGAAAGACCGTGCCATTGTACCAACAATGTCTAGTTCTACATGTATTTGTAGAACCAGTCTGAGCAGATCAACTTGAAGTGTGTAACATTAGATTAGCTGGATGTCACTAGGATTTGTCAAACACATCTATATTACATCACTAGACTCCTCTCTATAAGTGGGGTGAGGAGATGGGGGATCATGGGTGACACGGCAAAATATACAAACACAGTGTCAGAACTTCTCTCACTTGAATTCTAAAAAACAAGATCGCTTAATTGGCATATGTATGTTCAAGATTCATCGGGAACAGGCCCCTAGTGACCTGACCAGTTCAAATCGAAATACAATTCTGTATGAATTGGTAGTCTTGAATAAAACAATGCAGAAATTCGGACACCACAATAAATATTTCGAGATATATGTAGTTCTCAAATGGCTCTGTTGAATCGATACTGTCCAAAGCCTCGCATTCAAATTTTCATCCAAACCATAACAATGTTACATGTTACGTTTCGTTTAAAATATATCACAAGGGCTATTCTTAGGAGATTGAATTGGTGTTGGTAATTTTCTATTGATATGTAGAACGGGTAGTGGTTAACTGTTAGTTGATGTGGTTGTGGTAGGCCTACAGGCTTGTTGCCTTATGATAATATGATACCCATCCTACCTATGCTGTAGTATCTGTGAAAATGTTGTCGAGATAATGCCCCTGATGATCTGCTTACACCTCAATCAGTCAGGTTTGTTTGTACATGATGTTCACAGAACTCAGTGTTCCAGCTAATGTTGACTAATTACATCTTGGATATGATCATTGTGCTTTGTACAGTGTATCACACTCCAAGTGAAAAACTTTTTGACCATCAGAAAAGCGAAAATATAAGGATAAAAATTAAGATCACATCCTGACTGGATGTATGTTGTAGATGTATTTGCCAAATTACTTGTACATAACCGTATGCCCTATCATTATTTTAAATATCAAAAATAATATTTCCATTATGTACAGGGTCAAGGTCACCTCGGATGTGTGCAAGTTTCAGAATATTCTGCAGCGAATATTTGGCGTGCAATTAATAGATTGTTATCATTCAAAAATGGTCAATGATTTTAGCCTACTAATACAACCTGTACATGTATACTGGGAATAATGTACATTGTGTGCTCTCTATTTGCACGTATATTACATACAACACTTATTTGTTTCTTCAGGTGTAAGGGTCTTTACTAAGGTGTGCTTGAGGTGTAACATCTTGTATACGTACCAGGAGTCGATCCAAGGAATACATAATTTCAACAATGCAACCTTCCTTGGTTTGGATGTTGTGGCCTTCAGGTAAATCACCTTCATCTTTATGTACATGTAGAAGACCTGTTGCTTGTACAATGTAGAGTTTGACTTAGTTGATGGGCTGTAAGTTATTGCCACGGTAATACAATTGCAAGTTGAAATTCAAAATTCCAATATTTGGCCTGAACATACATGTGTGGTGGATGTGGTTGCATATTTGCAAACAGAGAGTCTTATATGGTCTTCAATATACGCCTCTGTGTGCCCACATGTAACTATAACATTTTATAACATTGTATTAACTAAAATTTGATCTTGCTGAAATAGGTCAAGGTTGGTGAACTGGAATAGGCTTCTAATTAATCATCAGTTACATATGTAGTATGAATTTGGAGCGTCCAGATGTACATGTGACCTTCAAAAGGTATCACATTTAAATGCTCAAATTTGACCTAGATAAAATAGGTCAAGGTCTGTCATATTCACTAGGCTTCTGACCTATCGCCAGTTGCATATGTTATTAGTTTAGAAAGCTTGACAGTAATCCTTATTGACAGACAAACGGGCGGACCAAGCAAGCAATACCCTTTGGCAAAACTTGGAAGAAGGATTAACACCAATAGGCTTCGACTTCTTCGCCATCACAATTCATATCGAGTCTGAACTGTACTTTATGTTAATACTGTATTTTCAATCACAGTGACTGACATTTCACCTCAAAATGAATAGGGTTCCTCTTTGACCCATGGGTATTTCATGTAGGTATACCCAAAGTCTGGCACCAATCCATGACATGGAAATGGAGATGTCACACGGACAAGCAAAAGTTAACAGACGGAGAGACTGATGGATGAAAATCGTGATCTCCGTATACGACCTCGTCTATCAACGGGCATATAAAGAAAGAAAATATTTGAACATGAATCTTGCACTGAATTTCAAATGTACCTGCAGATCGTTTTAGTTCCAGAGATCCGTGACTTCTTCCCTGCTTAACATATTAGGCATGGGCATTTCACGGGACCGATGGGTTCCGGTTGCCTGACGGTACCGTTAGGCAAAACAATGGAGATAAAATTAGTTTCCCATATCATGCATTCAGGATAATGAACTCAAATGAGTTTGTCATCACCAAATAGTTCCTTGTGGGATACCATGGAACAATGGTAATGGAAACAAAAATGGTTTTCGATGAAATTTGAAATCCCCAGGCCCGACATATGTAATATACTATACATTTACACGGCACCTTGTCATCCAAACTACCTCTCTTAATCGCCGGAATTTTGACACCGTCAGAAATTTTGCCCAAAAAATGTTTGTCGGTGATGTTGATTTGCTCCAAACCCGATTCCACAGACATCTGCACATTGCATGACCTAGCTGTCAGTCACCATGTGGGCTCTGCATGATCTTTATCAGGTTGAAGCCAGTGTGACCGACTTATGGTAATTACATGTTGTTTCTATTCCACAGCCATATTGCATTTGGAAGAAGCATAGCGGTTCTTGAATATGATTGGAGAAGCCATAGACCATAATGAGATCAGAGAAGCCCATCATCATTTTGAAGCTCTTAGTCTGCATGACTACAGTTTTAATTGTATCATTTGTGGATATCACCCATTTGTTCTCATATATGACATGTCGAAAAGTGGCCTTCAGATATGTCGGTAAGTCAAAGTTTAAATCATATTATTGGTCATTGTCTTTTAGTGCATGTATGGGAGTGTTGGTCCAAGGTGGTACTATCAAGGGGATGTAATGATTATAGGTTTATTATACATGTACATGTAACTCCCAGTTTTAATTCATCTCCATTTTCAGTATTTTTTCCACCATTGAAAATCATGTTCAGGGCGATTCTGCATCAGTTAATATGATTACATAATTTGTCTAAATTTAAGAATTTTCAATATTTTCTCTTAATTTGTTTCGGAACGTATCATAACAAAATTTGGCTCTGGTAATGGAGATTGCCCAAATTGGGAAGATATGAAGCCCTGTGCATAGGGAAATGCTTGGGCAATTCAAGAATTTTTTTCATTGGCAACTGTACCTTGTACATGGGATAATCCTGAACTTGAGGAGAAATTCAGCAGTTATGGCTCTTGCATAGAAGCAGTACCAGTGTAAAAGGCTCACGTGCCCCCTGGAAAAACTGTCCCCTTTCCATGGTAAAGTTTGGGGACAACTGAGCCTAAGTGAGGGCCGGGAAAAATTGCACCCCCCCCCCCCCCTTATCTGAGTACAAAGATAGAAGTATACAGGATTTGGGTTAGGGTAGATGGTTTGCCTTCGGGTAAGGGCTTGTCTTAGTTTTAGGATTAGTTTCAAGAATAGGTTTAGGCCCTTTCAATATTGTTGAAGCATACAAGGGGGGGGGGGGAATTTTTCCAGGGGCACAGATGAGCCTCCTACACCTGTATGCTCCAAACCAATCCTGGCAGGAAATCTGTAATGTATATACGTGTATGAACCTGTGTATATAATCCATAACTTTTGCTAGCTATCAAAGCTGACTGATGTTTTAAATTTGCAGCATCTGATGTGCCTGTACCTGATGTAAACTCTACAGAAACAGTGGATTGCCGAAGATTTTGGACAGACCTACACAACAACATACTGAACATGGGAGATAAAATGGTACTTAAATTCTGATAAAGCGGACTGATTCCAAATAACCAGATAAACTGCAGCTGGAATGAACTGGCTGAAATTCATCCAAACGAGCCTCTAAATATCATATCAAAACAACCCATGTAAATTGGTGTCCAAAGATATTGCCAAGAATCATAGTGCTGCATATATGTTCCAGGGGAAAAAACCGAAATAGTTTGAAACCTTCCACTTTTTAATGTAAAATTTATTGTGAAGGTGAATATGTATGATTGTTCTGAAAACTCTTGTCCATTTGTGTTCGGTCTACATGTAAATATGTGACGGGTTTCTATCTACAGTTGCAGCAATCTTTAAATATCTGATTCAATGGCTTTGCATTAGCCATGAAGTAGCTTAATTGTATATATGCATACTATAAAATCAGTTAATTTCAGGTTCCAAAACAAGTATATCACCTTGTTCTGACAATTGGTCACCCTGGATTGGAGAGCCGTCTTGACGGAGTGATTTAGTTATGAATACAGAGTTCAAAAAGTGTACTCCATGTAGTGGTGATGAGGATGCTATTACCGATCCAATACCCGAAGAGGTGTTGATGAATCTTCTATTGGATGAAAAGTTATTTCAATCGGGTCATGTTTATGGCAAGTCCAAGTCTTGCAATATTCAGTGAAAGAATATATTATTGTGATAATATATTTTGTGTTCGCTTAAAAAATATTTCAAAATATATATATAGGCCTATATTTGTTTTGTGTTCACTAAAATGTCACTGAATATTGTGGACGTACATTATAAGGATTTTATACAGAACCTGGTTTGTGTCCACTTCAATTTCACTCAATAATGTTGGAGTACATACAAAGATTCTATACAGAAATTAACTAATTACGGAACTGGGTAGAACGGATCGCCAGGCGCCGGAAGTCCTTGACGAAGTAAGGACTCCTGAAACTAAAGGCCCTGCACAGACCGCGTAAGTATCATAGTAAGGAGTCTATGAGAGATGCGAAATTATGGTACAGAAAAATCCTATCACATGGATGATTTCAATTAAGCTATACTGACGTAAAATATGGTTCATTATTATATTTAAAAGAATGTTTCCCTGTATAAATGGTAATGGTTATGTGATATAACTGCATCCGGTCACGTGGGTGAATATTGCCAGCTTAAACTGCATATTCCACTCCCCCCCCCCATGGAATACACACTAAAGGGAGATAATTACAACAGAGGTCGCCTCGTTCTCTCGCTCGCGCTGCAAACAGCCGATCATGGAGCAGTTCGTCGAGTTGCTTTTAGCTGCAGAACACAGCAGAAATACGTTCCCTCTCTCCATCTAATTGTAAATAGAATATTTTACACAGCAGCAATGATGGGCTCCTTGACAGGATTGTCCAGCTCATGCTTAAGCCTGTGTGGTGCAAGAGTTCAGTGCGGACAGAGGCAAAACGAAAACTTGGTCAACAATTTGCTGCTGTATCACCAACAGAAATGCTGCACAAATTATACTTGGAGCACCACCAAGAGGACAATACAGTTATATACACTGCTGATGATGAGTGCATTTTCTGAATGAGGCAAATGATGCAATGATGGAAGAACTGAATGGAAAGGCAAGTTTTTGGATATCGTTATCATTAGATGTACTTTGCCTGCATTCAAGGTAATGTTGTAAATGCAAGTGAAAAGAATATTACATTCGGTCACTGTACCGGTCTTAAAATGTCCTCAAATTGTCAGCACAAGATGGATGGCAATGCCCAGTGGTTTCGATGTGGTCATGTGTGTTCTGTTTATAGTCCTGTGCAGCTCATGTAGATCAATGTCCATATGTTTTATAATGTGTAATTTAATTCTTGCAGGTTGAAAATGAGAGTTTTGATTTTTCAAACGCCATGAGTAAATTTACAGACAATGTAGGGAAGCTGGCACTGGGCCTTCACAACATTGTGGAGTATGTTGATTGTGTTATGAATGAACGTCCTGTGGATTTTTCGCACACACTGACATTAGAGGAAATAAAGAGGGGGCAGTCTTGCTGACGGTGTGTCGGGATCAGAGCAAAATGTTTTCTGAGTTGAGTGCATAAACGTGGTATTGATTTAATATGACATATGCAGTGAAACCTGGAAGAAGTGACCAACGACGGGACAAAGCGAAAATGTATCTATTGACAGTGCATCAGTTTTCTCAGGTTTTGCACTAGTGGCAGTGACTTTCACGTGTGAACACAATATCTATGGCCATAATAGAGCTAGCTTCTTGACAATTGGCACAATGCTGCCTTATGAGAACCTGCACGTGAATTTCACTCAGAACTGACCGTTACCTATTTTGAAAGGTCACAGCGGCAAAAATGTGAATACCAGTGACAGTTCCTTGTCAACAGCTAAGGGGCAAATAGAGCTAGGTTGATATTTGACACAAAGCTGTCTTAAGGCAGAGGGTAGGTGGAATTCACGTAGAACTGACCTTGATCTGTTTTCAAATGTAATGGAGGGGAAGATGCGAATACCAGTGACAGTCCCTTGTGAACACAGTATTTAAGGGCCAACAACATTTATTGCCACCTGAACAGCCCTGAATCGTAACATTTATGAGTATTTCAGGATACTAGATTGGTTAGTAGTTATCAGTAAGTTTATGAAAAACAAATGATTTTGAGTTCACATAATAATATTTCAGGCAATGGAGGAACATCTAGACATCGATATGTCCCCACCAGGCCCCACTCTGTACGAAATGGCGTTGAAACGGCCAGGACCATTTGTCCCAGTGAGAGAATGGATGAGGAAGGCAGGGCCCAAAAAGCCCCATCTGCCGGTTATGTTGTGGAAGAACTCTCTGTCCTGGAATGTGATTGACTTGGAGAAGTCATTGATGTCTGAAACCCAAAGGTGTTCATCAAAACTTTGCCGGTAAATGAGGCAGATACAGAAAAGTTTGCATTATAAACTCTTCTTAGAGAAGTTTGTGCATGTAGATGAAGATTTTAATTACACATCGAAAAACCAGATGTATTATTGAGTGATATGTATCGGCGTTTGAATGTGCTTGGTCCAGTGGAAGCTAAACTGGATACCGAGGATAAATATGGTGTATTATTATATATATTGCTGCTGGTGTCATCCATCCATCATGCACATGAACATGATCTGTAATTAGGGTTTATAATCCAACTGTGGAGTGGACTATCTGCAGGTCCCTAGCTACCTCTCCGATCTCCGTCTCCGAATTTGTCCCAACCAACACAGACATATAAGTCGAGAATGGTATCCACGAACTTACCAGCTGAACAAAGTACCAAATTACCTGCCATCTTTTAAGCCAGTGCTGACTTGGGATGATGGCGAAAAACGTTCTGCGTTCCACTATATGACCTACATACATGCATGTATGTGCTCGGTCCAGTGGAAGATAAACTGGCTACCGAGGGTAAATATGGTGTATTATTATTATATATATTGCTGCTAGTGTCATCCATCCATCATGCACATGATATGTAATTAGGGTTTATAATCCAACTTTCCGAATTGCATTATGCAACTGACAATGGTCCAGGAGTTCTATAAAAATTCACCGACTGATTTTAATTATTTTGATCATCCTGTGGAGTGGACTATCTGCAGGCCCCTAGCTACATCTCCGATCTCCGTCTCCGACTTTGTCCCAACCAAAACAGACATACAGGTCGAAAATGGTATCCACGAACTTACCAGCTGAAAAAACTACCAATTTATCTGCCATCTTTTAAACCAGTGCTGACCTCGGAGAGGGGGGGGGGGCAGACATTTCCAATGTAGGTGTGCCTCTCCAGAGAGAGGCAGGACCCTGCCCCTTTCAATTTCAGGCTAGGGGTTTGATGTGCAATAGTTTTAACTTTTTTTTAATTTAAAGCTCCCTGATTCTATCTTAGAAAATTTCACTTTGCGTCACTGAATTTGTAGAGGGTTGACCATGCGCTACTTTGTTAAACGGAAGATGGAATGCTGTTTTGAATATACCTTGAAGGATTACAATAACCTGGCATCTATTCTGTTTTATTCTATCCTCAAAGGTTGACAGTGATAGGATAGACTGGCGAGATACAAAATGACGGCAGAAGAGTACGTTCAAGTGTTTGGGTTGAGAGATAATTCAATAACCCAGAAACTTCATAAAACGCTGATGGACAGAGTGGGTGGAGGAAAATACCAACCCTACTACAAACACTCCGTTTGATATCAGTTACAAAACTGTTCTTCTGGAACATACAAAGACGAGAAGTTCAAGATTGTACATTAGCATGCAGGTTTACATGTATATCAGCTGAGACAATCTTATTCGGACGGGATAGACAACGGCTGTGAGATCAGACGGGCATGTAAGCAGTTTCGCTTCATATGTCACTTGGTGTGACTCCTCAATACAATAATTACCTTTTAGGCATCTTTTAAATCCTCTTCAATAAGTCTATCCCGAACTTCCGTTGTTTGCAAGCAATACTTATGATTTAGGCATCTGTTAAATCTGCTTCAATTATTCCATCCCGTTATATATATTTTTATCAACAGAAAATATTGTGTCTACATTCAGCTCTGATTTTTGAAAACTATTCACAACTGGGTTGCTCTACAACATGTTGGCAAAAGAAAATGTCCTTCAGTCTAAGTTCTTCATTTACACTTCCGATCAGCTGAAAGGTTAATGCTAGCGCACCAATGGCGCGCAAACGAAGTGCGCCAACACAAAGGTATAGCGCGCTAATGCCCATGATTATCGGCTGGCCATTGTTCTAACTCTGTTGAATGTAGTCCGTCGACATGACTGGACACAGGCCGCGCGCTATCAGCACGGTCAGACAATGGCTGGAAGCAAGCTGCTTTGTTAGGGAGCGATCGTTCACGCGACAGAGCTCAAGAAAATCAGTTGGGAGTCCACGTGGCATTAATCGGCACGAATTTTTAAAAGGAAATAGATTTAAGATTTATTTTAATCATAAACACTGCTTGCAAAATGGATTGTAATTTGTGCTTCGTCGGACACCTGCTTTCAAAGTTGACCCAGACTTGCGCGTCTCACGGAATAGCTTTCTGGTATTAAAGAATAGGTATTTGTTTATTGGAAGTTTCATCTTACGGCCGCTTCTCATACAGATGCGCAAGTTCAAGTCATTCATTTTTATATATTCAAAATTCTTGCAAATTGTGTTAATTTTGACCATTCAAGAGTAAATGCCCGGGATTTTACTACCGGATTATGCAGTGTATAAAAGAGAATGGTAAAACGAACAGTGGACCCACATTATTTATAGCTGAAGTCCATCCCCGACATCAAAACCAACATTTCAAATGTGTTAATGTATACTTCCTGTCGAACAGTATAACGGATGTTATATTGTCAGCAAGAAAACAACACTGTAAAGATTAATCATCTCGTTAAGTTTGGCGTAAACAAGTGGAGAATATAAACATAACAGTGCATTCTCTCTCTGACGGGGTAAAGCGATATCCCGCTTTCGTCCAACAAAATGCGCGTCTGTGTCTCATTTGAAAAGAAATGAAATGGCATTAACTTATTGTTTATGTAGAAATCTCTGTTATTGTTTCTTTTTTGTTGGAACGATGAATGCGTGGGCCATAAATGTTAATTCTTATTTTCTCATCGGAAGTTTCGTGTGCAACCTTTAACAGTCGGGCGGTAACGAATAAAGAGCATATACAATTGGAGTATTTGTCATTCTCTGTAAGGGCTAATTGATCTTTTGAGTTTCTGTGTATATTTTGGTTAGGCGGTTGTAACAAGACAAGCCAAAGAGACAACTAGTCTGACCGAGCACTGCATGTTGCCCTGATTATGACCTCGACTCGCCCGCGTGTCTGAATTTATACGAAGCTGTATTCATTTGAAATGTTACGTTCAACCGTTTTACTGACCGTTCTGAAAGAGGAGGCGGCCTTCGCAATTTGCACACACCAACGTTTTATGAATTCTGATAATATATTTATCTTTGGGAAAGCTTTTGGTAATGAAGATTATTCGTAGTCTCAACCGAATGTTCACAAGACGGCCGAGTTTCCTTGGAGCGCAAACAAAAAATAATAGATAATCATTTACAGCATTCTTATTGAAGTCAAATATTCTATATATATTTTTTAATTACTTAGCCAGTAATTTAAACTGTAGAATAGATGGTGCATCCCCGACATCAAAACCAACATTTCAAATGTGTTAATGTATACTTCCTGTCGAACAGTATAACGGATGTTATATTGTCAGCAAGAAAACAACTGTAAAGATTAATAATCTCGTTAATTTTGGCGTAAACAAGTGGAGAATATAAACATAACAGTGCATTCTCTCTCGGACGGGGTAAAGCGATATCCTGCTTTCGTCCAACAAAATGCGCGTCTGTGTCTCATTTGAAAAGAAATGAAATGGCAGAGTGGAAGACGGCCGAGTTTCCTTGGAGCGCAAACAAAAAATAATAGATAATCATTTACAGCATTCTTATTGAAGTCAAATATTCTATATATTTGTTTAATTACTTAGCCAGTAATTTAAACTGTAGAATAGATTGTGTTCTTGCCGTACACCGCTAGAGGGGAACTCTTTGAAAACAATTCAGTGTTAAGCCGCGAAGACTGTTAGCGCGCAATCAGCCAACGGGGAGCCTTTGTTTACCGCCGACATGCTCACAATGGTTCAGTGGTTTGACCGGACTATATTCTACCGGCACGTGGCGCAACGGTCACATCATGGTGGGGTGTAATAAGTCATGGTGATTAGGCCAGCTCGTTGGCGCGCTAACGGCGCGTAAACACTGTTCACTAATTGGAAGTTTAAGCTGATCGGAAGTGTAATTGAGTTTAAAGATGGTGTAAAAGTAATGAAATTATTGGATACCTTACTGTAAGTGGTTTTTACCCCTCGGCAATTGTTGCCGACGGGTATTGTCGTCATCATGTACGTACATCCGTACGTGAGCGAGATATCTGCGAAACGTTTTCATCGATCAAGTCCAAATTTGGTTTGCTTACTTATCTAGTTGTGGATCAGAAGCCTGATCCGTTAATGATCCATGTCTCTGATACCATTCAACTGTTCAATACAAAGTTTGAATACATCACCGATACATCGAGAGATTTTCACTGAATTACCAAACCGTTTTTTGCTGATTGGAGAGAAACCTTGTTGGTCAACTTTAATTTATGCAACTTCGTATTCGAAAATTATTCATATTTCTGATACCATTCAACTGTTTAATATGAAAGTTCTTGCTACCAATATATCTGAAGACCACCTTGATTTCTAAGTATAAACCCTATCAAGTGACATAAATTTACTGAGTGAGGATTCTGTTTTGGGGAGTGTTCATTGAAACTCGGAACTAATCGAGTTACCCTAGAGCCCAGGGGTTTTCAGATGCATAGCTTCGTATCTTAATAGTGATGCAGAAAGAGAGAGAATTAAGGTTTAACGCCGCATTCAGCAATATTTCAGCTATATAGCGACGATCAAACAAAATTCTAAGTATTCAATTAAACAACTCAGTGAACTAATGCGTTAAAACAGACCAATGTCTTTCAAATAATCTAAAATACAATCCTCTTTTACTCGGCTAAAAAGATCTTCCAGCGTAGATGCTCGATAAAAAGTATCTCTTACAATCTTGAAATCTATGCAGTCTATGAGAATATGTTTCACCGTGAGATCTTCATGACATGGAATACACCTTGGGACCGGCTTCTGTTTTAGCAAATATTCGTCGGTTAAAATGTAGGACCGATCCTACATCGTCTAATCATGGCCTGATCAAAACGTTTCTGACTGTTCAGATGCGTATAACCAGCAGCTTTTTTTAACTCGTGAAGTTTGTTATTATCCATAGTATCCCAAAGATTGAAACAGGTTTCTCACATAAGCACAGATAGATGGTCTGAAATCGCTGTATGGGATTCCAACAAGATCAGCTTTTTCATCTGGAGCTGCCTTAGTCAATCTATCAGCTTCAGTATTGCCTTTGATGTCAACGTGACTAGGCACCCAACAAAACAATATCTATCTGTTGATTAAATTTAATATAATTGCAGAATTTTGAAGATGGTGGGATGAGTTGAATTTTCACTTTTAATCGCTTTAAGGCATGATACTGAATCTGAGAATATTACATGTTTTCCTTCTAGTGGATCCAATACCTTCTAAAGCTGATAATAGAACTTTTGCTTCTGCAGTAAATATGAAACTGTTACCTGGCAGGTTTGAGTTATAGGGAGCTAAAGATAGTAGCACAAGCTACTCTCTCACCATCTTTAGAACCATCGGTATAAATAGCCTGATGTGATCTGTATTTTTCTGACTGACTCGTGTCGGCCTTTTATATTTAGTGAGTGAAATATCTACTTCTGGTTTGGCAAGAGCTCGTTTGGTAAAATTTGACTAACTTCAATACCAGCTGTTACAATGTGTGGTTTCATACGGTTTCAAGAGGTGGAATAATGGAGGGATTCTTCAAATAGAGATCCGTGAACTGAGGTTTGAAAACACAGTTATATGCAGGATTCGAGTGATTCGATCGCAATTGTGTGATATATTGCAGTCATAGTTTAATTCATCGAAGTTCTAAAAGAAATTTATCTCCTTCGACATGTAAACTTTCTTTAGGGAATTTCTGAACGTTCCAAGGTGAAGTCTTATTCCTTGATGGAGAATAAGATTTAGCTTTGCCAAGTTTGATTTGCTTGCACCGTTGTGAATAATATAGCCATAATCAAGTTTGGAGCGAACAAGTGATCGATATAAATGGAGAAGAGTTCTGCCAAAAAAGATCATCTAAAGTAGTTGCTCGATAAAAACAATCTCTTACAATCTGAAAATCTAAACAGTCGATAAGAATATGTTTCACTGTGAAATCTCCGCGGTATGGAATACACCTGTAGCCAATCACTGGTACCCAATGTGACAAGGCTGTTTGGCTCTTCTGCCGCATTTACTGGTCATGCTGAAAGGACGGAGCCTGTTCCTTCAACATCAAACTCTGGCATGTCCGAAGGAGAGAGAGAGAATTAAGGTCTAATGTCGCGTTCAGCAATATTTCAGTTATCTAGCGACGATCAAGCCAATAACTTAGTGATCCAACGCTTTAAAACACACATTAAAACTTATGTAACAAACTGATTTCTCTCAAATAACCCAAAATGCAATCCTCCCTCACACGACTAAAAATATCTTCCAAAGATAAAAAGCATCTCTTACAATCTTAAAATCTATGAATTCGATAAGAATATGTTTCACAGTGAGATCTTCATGGCATGGAATACACCTTGGGACCGGCTCCTGTTTTAGTAAATGTTCGTGAGTTAATCGTGTATGACCGATTCTACATCGCCTAATCATGGTTTGATCGAATCGTTTCTGGCTGTTCAGATGAGTATAGCCTAGTTGTTTTTTTCTTGAACTCATGAAGTGTGTTATTATTCACAGCATCCCATAAAGATTGAAACAGTCGTCTCACATAAGTACAGATAGAGCGTCTGAAATCGCTATATGGGATTCAAACAGGATCAAGCTTATCATCTAGGGCTGTTTTAGCCATCCTATCAGCTTCAGTATTACCTTAGATGCCAACGTGACTAGGCAACCAACAAAACACAATTCCAATATGTTGATCAAATCTACAGCCATGTAGTTGTAGAATACTCAAGATAGTGGGAGAAGTCGAAATTCCACTTTTAATCGCGTGGAGGCATGACATTGAATCTGAGACCGAGATTTTTTCCCTTTAGTGAACTCAATACCTTCTAAAACCAACAATATTGCTTTTGCTTCTGCAGTGAAGATCTAACTTTTACCTGGTATTCGACAGGTTCTAGTTTGGGAACTAAAGATATTAGCACATGCTACTCTCTCACCATCTTTAGAACCATCTGTATAAATAGCCTGATGCGATCTGTATTTCTCTCTCAGTAGACCAAATTCTTGTGTATACAAGATCTGGCTCGTGTCTGCTTTTTTATATTTCGTTTGCTGATCTCCTCACTTATAGTTGGCAACTACCTTCAACAAATCAAGAACTTTCGTGCACTTACAGTACGCCCACTTTCCAGTTCCCGATTGTCCACGGATGGTGACTGGATCCTACCGGTAGGATAGCTGTAGGATCCGCGGATGATGGCCGGATGATTTCAAAAATGATACGCGGATCCTCCAGCCATCATCCACGGACCCTTCGCGTATCATACGCGGATTTTTTTAGAACGGCGCGTCAGCCTATACTCTTTCACCAAACATGATACGGTCAGACAAGTTGGGCGAATTCATTTTTTGTCTTTTGTTAGATTGAGAATATGTTCGACAAAACAATAAGTTATAGCTCGGCTATAATGAAATTGACACCTACGATTACATAAAATCTCATTCGCAAAGACAATGGATTATGTTTGGCCTAAGCTATGTCAAAAAACCCCACCAGGAATAGATCAGAAATAGACCGCTTCCTTGGCGAGATCGGGTTTGTCGAATTATTACCACTTGGCAAACTCACGCTCGTCCTGTGCCACGTGGGTTTAAACTTTCTTGACGACCCCACGGTCTTCAATCACATCATCGTAAAATACTGTTACTTGTTTGGATGTTTAACTCTCAACATTTCCCTAACAAAAGACAGTACACAGAATATCCACGATCAAAACTGAAATTACAAGCGTCTAGTTCGTCATTCATAATCCAGCCGTCGTCCATTATCCAAAGACCTATTCCATATAACAGTATTAGCACCAAATTCAAAAAGACAATCATAGTATACATAAACATAGGCTTGTTTCCTGCAAGAGAGAAGCGGTCAACAGTTTTCGATGATGCTGGCAAAGACATCATGATGTTCCAAAAATATCAAATCCGTATCGCTGATCAGTATTCTTAATCCATAATATTCGCTGTAAAGTCGTCATCTAAAGAATGATGTATCTCAGTCACGCTTTGATTGTGCCTGTTCATATAAGTACCATGAGTATCTTGAAGTACATGGGTTCATACGGCCCCTAGCCCCGGGTTAAGCGGAATTAGACACAAGTTACGAAACGTAGCGCCATAGATCTTGTACGCTACGTTCCTATTTTGCTATCAGCATGCGATATGTATCGCCAAATTTGAGAAACTTTGAGTGGAGGCGCTTGGTGGAATAGCCCTGTTTTATAAGTTTCTGCAACAATGTTTTGTGACGTTGATTAAAATGATCACATCTAACACAGGATCTAGCAAATGCTACTAAGCGAGATATGTATACGCCATATGCAGGTCCCACTGGAATATTACTATCCAGAAAGGGATAGTTTACGATGTCGAAATTGTAATCATCTCTTTTGTCATAAAGTCGACGAGAGAGAATGCCCGCTTCATTTTTATAGAGATAGAGATCTAAATAAGATGTGCCTGTAGGGCTATCTGTAGTTTCCTTCAAATCCAGTGAAGGTGGATATATATCCTTCACTGCGTCATTTATATAGCGATTATCCACAGCGAGAAGATCGTCTATATAGCGTTTGGTGAATGAGAAGGAACGGGCTTTGAATGGATCGGTTTTTGAAAGCGCCTGCATATAGTCATATTCATAAGAGAACAGATATAGGTCAGGCAACAGGGGTGCACAATTAGTATCCATTGGAATACCTATATGCTGCTGATATATTGTGTTGCCAAATTTCACATAGATATTTTTAATGAGAAATTCAAGCAACTCTATAAACAAAGAAACATCCCATGAATGATATCTCTTGTATGTAGTCGAGCTAAAGAATGCTTTATGGCTTCCGACATTAATATATCTACGATCAGTTTTCTTGAACACAGATACTATTAATGAACTTAGACGTCAATAAGGTCCTGATGAGGGATTGTAGTATAGAGAGTCGAGAAATCCCATGTGGATACATGTCTGTACGGTATGTGACCTTTAGCATCAAGTTCTTCCGTAAGACATTTTGAGTTTTTCAATATCCACATACATTCAACGCCAGAGTTCTTAGAAATAGTGGCGCAATACCTTTCCCAAAATGCTTTTACCTCCTGAAGGGCCCTCGTCAATAGGGTTGAAAGAAGCTTGGTGGTGCAGCTTCTAGAACCAGCTATGAATCTAGCTTTGTATGGTGATTTATGCATTTTGGGAGTCCAGTATATTTTTGGTATGTCGTTATGATTGGTTGGAAGACAAATACCTCTTTCCCTGAGAAACTTTTTGTGATTGTTAAATAAATCTTCCAGAGTAAATGCAGTTTGGGAGTAAGTAGACGTATTTGATGAAGATATGTCTACACTCAATTCTTTAACCAGCACCTGGTAATAGTAATATTTACATATGAATATTATATTATTCGGAGCTTTGTCTGCTGGGACTAAGACGAATTTACTCTGACTGGCAATTGTAAGCAGGTCTCCCCATGCCGATAGCCAATCGGCGACGGCCTCTCTTCAGCCTTTTGGAGATACTCCAAGCACGTGATTTTTCCATTATGATTTTCGTTTTCTACCTCCGTATAAATTCTTTAAATAAGATTTTTCAATTAATAAATAATGAATACTGGTAGTGTATTTAACGATTTCAATATTAAAATCAAATTTGAGAAATGTGTGATTAGGAGATTTACTCTCAGAATGATAAATAGATCCACCAAGCTGTTAAAACACCTCTTTCTGTCTTGCTCCTTTCTTGTTATTTATTTTTTTATTAAATATAACGGTTGCTATTTCAAATGAACCTAGAAATTATGGAATGTAAATTAACATCTTGTTGATGCATGGGGTGTGCATGAAATGGTGAAAGAGAACCTTCATTAGTTTTTATGAAAATCACATGGAGAATTAATGTAGAAATGCTTGATTTTACAATGATCGCACAACAGTGCCAAAGAAACGAGATGGTATGATAAGGCGGGATTTTGGCCTATACGTTGTGCCGTTGAAATAAAAAAAAATGTCCTAAAAATAATTGTGTTTTAATGTTACGGCAAAAGAAAATAGAAAGTTTTAGCCCGATGAATTACAGTTAAGACATGAAATTGAAATCCACAGCAAGTGCTATTTCGTGAAAAAAGTGTTTAAATTGAATGTGTGTTTGAATAACTATAATTATAAAGCAACCGAGCTAGAACTTTCTATTTTCTTTTGCCGTTACATGAACACAATTAATTTTAGGACTTTTTTTCTCGATTTCAACCGCACCACTTATAGGCCAAAATCCCGACTTATGGTACCATTTCCTTTCCTCAAACATAACTGTTTTCGTGTATATTATCTCAGTTATATTTGTAGGTGATGTTCGTTGGAATACAATGAGGATCCAATCCGTGTCCGACTCGGATGGCCCAGCTGAACCTGAACATGTTTTGTTTTGCGTTCTCAGTTCTTTGGCATTTTAAATTTTGTTTGTTACTGTTCTTGTTAAGTTTGTGCAGTTAAATTATTAATTGTGTTGTGATTCTTGCATGAGTTACATGTCACGTTTGATGGTACAGATAGAAGACTGACAGTACCTTTTCCTTATAGTTCGATGACCAAATCGTTTGCCCCTTTTGGGCGATTTCCCTTATATATAATCCGGTATGACTGACTATTTATGCATGAACAGCTCTCTTCTCCGGCGAAACAACAGTTTGCTGTATGGCATATCGACGATGTACGAGGTGTATTATTGAATGTTATCATATATACAGAGATCCTTTTATTTCAGAAGTATGCATTCAAGTATATATATTATTCATGGTAATCACGAATTAATTTGGCAGCTCACAATATATTACATTTATTTCATACTGCGCCACAAAGTCCAACATCCAATAATCGCTTTTTCCTACAAAACGTTATAATTAAGCACCTATTCGATTCTCACCACCAGCCATGATATTGTATTGTATCATATACTAGAATGTACCTGACATCCTGTCCACCACTGTACAATTCTATTTTCATCCCTAAGACCAGTGAATCTGGTCTGGGAGTAATCAAGTATACAGTATTCACAAATTGGTTTACTTCTTAAAGATACATCGTATCAGATTTCCCTGACAATTAAAGTACACGACCAACACACTTCAAATTTTTCTTCAGCTTCAAACATTTCTAAAGGGAAGCCTTTGTATTGGAATACCAAATCGTAATATATATATATGCAGTATCTTATATCCAACTAGCAGTTTCTCCATAATTGACAGATTTCTTCAATAGTGCTCTTTCTGCAATGAAATGATCTACAAGGGAGCCGTTTTAGGCTGATTTTTTCAGACCGCTGAAGTGAAACACATGTAAACGAAGTAGTACGAGGGAGCCGTAGAAAACTCATTATTTCATTTGTTTAGACCGATGAAGTGAAACACAAACAAACTACGGTAAAGACCAGTTAATTCATTTCTTTAGACAAGGAAGCAAGGTTGCCTCCATTTCTAGAATTATTTTGTTCGTGCGTATTCAAAACAAGGATAATCTGCATCTCCTTGTATGCACAAGTTAATTGCTGTTTTGTGTTTAAAATTATAGTTCTACTGGATATTTCAGATAAGAGGTTCTCCGTCGGAGCTGTAGGCACCTTCGTGCAGTGTTGACAATTCAGATGCGAGCCAACAAACCTGGGGATGTATATGATGGAAATGAAAGTAGAATTCCACATTATTTCTCATTTTTCTGTCTTATTTCGTCCTACCATTGGTATCTCTGTTCTTTCTGCTATTTGGGATCTTTACGCGAGCTGTTAAATCGGATCGTTTCTAACCAGCGGTCGTCCGCATCGTTTGCATATTATGGCGAAATCCTATTCACAAAAGAATCTTTTAGGCTGAATGCTTTTTGTTAAGGAGACTACCTTCTGAGTAATTAATTATTTGGTTTCTCATATATTATATATTCTTGTCAAGATGTTCGGGGCAATGGAATATACTGTCGTATACATTCTTTAACCGTAAACATCGAAAACATCAATTTCCACAGTTAATTTTTGCATGCATATGTTCTTTATGAATCAAGAAGGGAAGGCGCCCCAACAATCCAATCTCCAAAATTAAACTCAAAATCTTTTTTTTTTTAACTTTAGGGAAGGAAAAATGACCAATTGGGGGAATGGCCTCTGATTTCAAAATCAAAAGTCTGTAGACTACCTAACCTTGCAGTCCGTACATCCATATTTGCGTTAGCTGTACCATGCAATATACCAGCGAAGACATATAGATGAGGCGTATTACATCCACTGGTTTCAGGGTATCAGTAAGGGATCGGTATCAAAAGTAAAATATAAAAAAGTAACTCCGAAAATGGAAGTCCTTGTGATATAATATTCTATATTTGGGCTGTGATTATATCATCGGCACTCCAAAAGTGAAGATCGATAACTTTCAGGAGATAATCGCATGATTTATCTGGCTACTATTATCAAGCTCTCGGTTACGAACTGAAGCCGAAAGTTCTTCCCTTTGGGAAGAAAGAATGGGTACAATCAAAGTTTAGGTCAACTTTACTATAGAAATAATGCATTGGACTAACGTGAGGGAGGGGAGGGAATTTGGCTTAATGTCACACTAACGTGATGATAAGTATATTAGAAAGTGGTAAGTATGCGTAATTGGAATATAAAAAAAAACAAAAAAAACAACAAACCAATAAAATGGGATCTGCTATTATAAAACCATAATCAATGGATTACTATTATCTTTCAGATGCACTCTATAAAGTCAATTATTGAAATAGATTTATATATATAATCTCCGCTATATATATATATTTCAAATTATGTATTTTTATATGTTTTAAAATATATATAGTGCTGGTAAATTTATGAATTGATTCAGAAATTTGTATATGGATAAATAAAGCATCTTGTTTATGTGCATCGAAGTCGGAAGTGACACAGAGTTGAATAGAAGCATTAACAACAGAATAGACTGGTGAACATACGCAGACAAAATGTGGTTTGATGAAACGAAACAGTTTGTGTGAAAGTTGAAATTCAACTGAACAATGAAATAAACAAACCAACCAAAATGGCAAGCGGCGAAATTAACTTTGCATGCGATACACTACAATATACTATTTCAACAGCGTTACTTACCAAGGGTTTCGTTTTCTCTGACATTGGCAGAATTAATCGAAGATTATGAAGATACAATAACAAAAAAATCTCCAGATGTGAATAAAATAGTGAAGTTGCGAATAGGAACCATACTTTCACAAAATAAATTTTATTAGAAAAGCGCGACATTAGTCTGATCAAATAAATATTACTTTTATTATGGGCGTACTATTTTGCCCGAACTATAATTATAAGCTTATTATGTAGTGATTTTAAATTGGAAATACACTCTTTCGAGATTGATTACCTACGTTTTCCAAAGAAAAAATGTATACGAAAATAGAGATATGACAAAATCTACGCACATGTGCGAACGAGTATAGCGCGGACCTCACAGAGAGCAAACACACACACACAAGAACATTTTCTTCGCGATCGGAAAACGCCAATCGCAGATCAAATTTATTGCATTACCCTTTGCTAAACTAATACATATTTGCGAGAATAATCAAGATAATGGACTGAAGTAGAAGTAGAGGACAACCGTTACAATAAAAGATGCAAATTGCGGGTAGTACGGTATAGCAAGGCTCAATATTATAGGACAATGATGCGGAACTTTGAGGAGTGTCGATATTTTTCTTTGCACATATATATTACTTTGTGAACCATTGACAAATACAAGAACACATAAATATACGAATCTTCACGCAAACCACTTCATGAACAGATGAATTCATACTTTTCAATGAATATACCATAAACCCCCTTTCTTCCAGATTATTTTCGTCGATCAGAAATAATCCCGCATTATATGCGATTATAACTCGTCGAAAACATATGATTATCTATCAGTGAAACCAGTATAGTGCAGGCACGTCAGTTCACGGCCCAAACCATACGTGGACGATCCGACCATCATCCGTGGATGGTCCAGCCATCATCCACGGATGATCCAGCCATCATCCACGGAGAATCCGGCCATCATCCAGCTATCATCCGTGGATGGTCCGGCCATGATACGTGGATGGTACAGCTATCCTCCAGCTATCCTACTGCTATCCTAC
The DNA here is from genome assembly GCA_036873755.1 of Hanleya hanleyi. Taxonomy (NCBI): domain Eukaryota; kingdom Metazoa; phylum Mollusca; class Polyplacophora; order Lepidopleurida; family Hanleyidae; genus Hanleya; species Hanleya hanleyi. The sequence goes on from JAVTVY010012315.1 coordinate 21,267, forward strand.
CAGTAGGATAGGGTAACTGGAAAGTGGGCGTACTGTAGCTTTCAAAGAATTTATATGCATTTGAATGTTAGTCGGTGGTCAAAACAACATTCCTAAGAATTTGACCTGTTTTACCACTTTGATCTCAGGTCCATCTAATGTTAGTACTGGATCTTTGTGCTGGAAAGATTTTCTGTAGAAGTGTATACAATTTATCTTAATGCTGGAGAATTTGAGGCCATTTTCTAGACATCATTTCTAAATTCTATGATAATAAAATACTGCCCTGTGGGACACCTTGATCTTGGTCGAAATCATCAGACATGGTTGTACCCAACCGAATTTGGAATTGTCTGTCCTTCAAAAAGTTGAATATGAAAAAGGGTAAACGGCCCCATAGTGGGAAAGTCTTTTAGAATCCAGTATTTCCATGCAGTATCATAGGCTTTTTCTAAATCAGAAAAGATGGAAACTACATGTTCATTCTCGGCGAAAGCATTTTTGACAAAGGAATCTAATCTGACTAAATGGTCAATGGTACTTCTATTTTTACGGAAACCAGCTTGAATATCAGTAAGTTTCTTTTCAGTTTCTAGGTACCAAACAAGGCGATTATTTATCATGCGTTCCACTGTTTTACAAACACAGCTAGTCAGTACAATGGTTACGTCCCGGCTTTGGTTCTGGTATAACGATGGCATTATGCCATGACGGTGAGCTTCAAATACCTTCGACTCCAGGAGAGCAGCACCCTATCTGAGTCGTGGCAGGCATGCAATGCAGACTGCTCGTCTGGCTTGGCGGTCGGGTAGTAAAGCCAAATCAAGCGAACCCAATCCAATTAAGCTTGTCCTCTACAAGAACTGTGATCTCCCAGTTTTCGAAGGACAATGTCGTACTTGATACCCTTTTGGATCAGGGACTTGACGACACAGAAATGGCCATATTGTGCCGTCTCAGGGATATCATATCCTCACTCCCAAACAGTTGGAACAGCTCAACTAAAAATCTGGTCATGCGAGAGAAAAATGTTGAGCTGGTCAGTAGCGCCTGATGGGTAACAATGGTCAGGGGAACGAGTGAAATGCCTGATGGGACAGGGCAGACTGTATCTTCAGGTTAGCAATAGTGACCAGTTATTGTATTTGCGAGGGATCATACTGAATTGTTTTTAATCAAAGACGAATTTACCATATTCTGATTGTCTTTGTCTCAACAAATGAACCACCTGTTAAATTATTAAAGAATTGAACAATCTATCATATCTATACCTCCACAAGTGGGGAACAAGTTCGAGTAGGAAAGTCACATGAGTAACCACGAAGGAATGGCCGAAAACCAGAGAGAGAGAGAGGGAGAGTTAATGTCGCGTTCAGCAATATTTCAGCTATATAGCGACGATCAAACAAAATTCTAAGTACTCAAGCCAATAACTTAGTAATCCAACACATACACACATTAAAACTTATGCAACAAACCGATTTCTTTCAAATAATCCAAGATGCATTCCTCCCTCACCCTACTAAAACGATTTTCCAAAGTTATCGCTCGATAAAAAGTATCTCTCACAATCTTAAAATCTATGCAGTCGATAAGTATATGTTTCAACGTGAGATCTCCGTGGCATGGAATACACCTTGGGACTGGCTCTTTCTTAGTAAATATTCGTGAGTTAATCATGTATGGCCGATTCTACATCGCCTGATCATGGCTATCTAAGTTATAGGATGGCTTAATACGATTTTCCATAAATGCGTCTAAATTACATGCCAGTAGTGTATTCATTGTTGTTTTCATTAATTCTTAGGTTGTGGGAAGTCTTTCCCCGATCACTCGTCAGATTTCGATTCTGACATTGCAGCACCAGATTTCACATCGAGGTTTATAAATATATGTAACATAATTATGCCCTCCATAGGGAGCATGTAGCGATTGCTTTGTTCGGCCGTCTTTCCATCCGAACCTTTTCCTGAACATATCTCCTAAACATATGAGAGAGAGAGAGAGAATTAAGGTTTAATGTCGCATTCAGCAATATTTCAGCTATATAGCGACGACCAAACAAAATTCTAAGTAATCAATTCAAAAACTCAGTAAACTAATGCGTTAAAACAGGTACAAACATTAAAATTTGTACAACAAACCAATCTCTCTCAAATAATTTAAAATACAATCCTCTTTCACTCTGTTAAAAAGATCTTCCAGCGTAGCTGCTCGATAAAAAGTATCTCTTACAATCTTAAAATCGTGTCCATGTAGTATCGTAGGAGTTTTCTAAATCAAAAAAGATAGAAACCACATGTTCGTTCCTGCCGAAAGCATTCTTAACATACGAATCTAATCGGACTAAATGATCAATGGTACTTCTATTTTTTCGGAAACCAGCTTGAATATCAGTAAGTTTCTTTTCAGTTTCCAGGTACCAAACAAGGCGATCATTTATCATGCGTTCCATTGTTTTGCAGACACAGCTAGTCAGTGAAATCGGACGATAATTACCAGGGTCTGTATGGTCACGACCAGGCTTTGGTACTGGTATAACTATGTCATTGTGCCATGGCGGAGGAAATTCTTCCCCATACCAAAGTCTATGAATATGCGTAATAGGATTTTTAGAGAGGATTCCGGTAGATGTTTCAAAAGCTGATAATGAATATTATCAGGGCCTGCCCCAGAATCATGAGCTTTCGTGAGAGAAGTATGAAGTTCTTCAATTGTAAACGAAGCGTTATAGCCTTCATGGTTACCGGAAGTGAATTTAATTTCATTTTTCTCTTCTCTTTTTTGGAAACTTTGAAATTTAGGTACATAATTTTCTGATGAAGAGTTTTTGGCAATTGTTTCTCCTAATTTATTTGCAATTTCTACTCGTCAGTAATCACCTGATTTCCATCGTTGAGATGATGAACGCTGGACTTGGAGCTTTTACCTTTTATTCTTTGGATCATACTCCAAACTTTTGTTATTGGAGTATGAGTATTTATCTTAGAAACATAATTTCTCCAAGAATCACGTTTATTCTGTTTCATGGTTCTACGAGCTTTAGCTCTTGTAACTCTGAGATCTTCCAAATTTTCAGGATTAGGATGTCGGCGGAAATATCGTTCAGCCTTCTTCCTACATTTTCTTGCTTCTTTACAGTCATCATTAAACCAAGGTTTCTTAATATGTGCAACTCCTGAAGAGGTGGGAATGGTTTGGTTGGCAATTTCTATCAACATATCTGAGAATAGCTGTATAGGATCTGAAACATCAGCGAAGGAGACTGATTGTAGTTTTTGTGAACAAAGCTTTTCAAACTCGGGCCAGTTTGCTTTCTTGAAATTAAACCTTGTGAAATGAGGGTCATCATCTGAATGAACAGCTTTTAGGACAGTGGAAAAGTGATCACTTCCACAAAGGTCATCATGAACGGACCAAGAAAATTCTTCAAGAATAGGAAGGTCGCAAAGTGAGATATCTAATACTGAATAGGTTCCATGAGCCGAGGACAAATGTGTATAAGAACCATCATTAAAAAGAATTATTTGATATAAAATTTTCGAGAATTTCACCTTTACAATTATCTTCATTATCCCAGAGGATATTACGACCGTTAAAATCACCCATCATTAAACAAGGTTTCGGGAGCTGATCGTAAAAATCTTGAAGTTCATTGAGCCGGGACTACCAGAAGAAGGTATGTACACAGTGCATAATGTGAAAACAGAATTCAAGGTAATACGAACTACTACAGCTTGTAAATCTGTCACTAAATCAACAGGACTGTGTAAAACACCCATTTTAACTAATATTGAAGAACCGCCTGTAGCTTTTCCATTTTCGTCTAAAGCGTAGGAATGATAAGGTGTGTATTGGCGAAATTTAAATTTATCTGCTTTCTTCAGAAAGGTCTCGTTGAGACAAAAAGCTGATGGTTCATAATCTTGAGTTAATAATTGGAGTTCATTTAAATTTGGCCAAACTCCTCTGCAATTCACTGAACGATAGTTGGTGGCTGAGCCATCTTTAGTCTGTATATAGAAATAAAACACAAATCTGCCCAAGCCAAGATATATAAGGTCAGCTTAGCCCTTATGTACGTCTTATTTTGGGTAATTTTTTTTTACCTTTCTTTTTATTTTTCATTTATTCTCTCTTGTCTTTTTTATTTTCCTTCTTATAAACTTCTCTCTCTCTCTCTTGTCCCAACAAGTCCTTCGACCTTTGGTTCAAGGAAGTCTCGCCTTTTAACGGACGATCATTACAATCAAGATACTGATCAGAAAGCATGGCTGAATCGTTGGTAGGAGTGGGAGTAGCATCGACTATTTTAGGCTCTTTGCCGGATTCGATATCTGTGGTATTCTCTTTATTCTTCTTCTGATTCGAGGTAGCTTTATTACTACAAGACTGTTGACTACTTTCTTTTTCTGTGAACTCCTTCATTACTTCCTCGTTTGGTGTAAAGTTTACGTTTACACCGGAGTGAATAGGATTACTGAAGGAATCTACAGACTGCACAGGTGCATCCTGACCTGAAACACTACCAGTATCCGGTAGGTTGTCACCCTTCAATTCAACTTCCGGAGTTAATACTATGTCAACACTTTCAGTCTGATCAGAAACCGACTTCTGATCACCTGACTTCTGATCACCTGACTTGACTTCCACATCATCGCAACCCTCACTATCACGGACATCTTCATCTTCCGAGACACTCGCAGACATCGAGACACTCGCAGTGGTTTGAGGTTTTCTCATTGTTCCAGGCGGAGACTATCCTCTGATGACGTTCGGTGGGCTTCCCATCACGGCCTACAGTCTTCCATAAATTTATATAGTCCTGTTGTTTCTGCTGGAGAGCCTCGGCGGAAAGTCCTTTTCGAACTTCTGCGGGCGGAACAGGGCGAGAATCTGAGGACTCATTTTTTCTATCGTTAGATTCGTTATCTTCAGGAACGTGTTTGGCCTTTGGACAGTTTTTTTAAGGTGTCCTTCCTGATGACACGCATGGTCCTTCCGTTCCACGGGGTATTTGATACCTGTACTAGACATTTAAGGACTGACGATCCTGATCCAACAGTGTCTTTTAATGCGCGATATATATCAATCGCATTTGCTTTCTCTAGACCTTGAAGTTTTAGGCTCAGTGACCTATCAAACTTTCTAAAAAAAAAAAAGTCCCACTAGGGAATCTGAATACAACTACAACCTACAAATAGTAACACGCACAAACCCCAACAGTGTGCCTCCCCACAGTGTAGCATTGCCTACCCCCCCCCCCGTGGGAGCCTCACTCTAAATGTGAAGGTGAAAATTATATAAGCAGTACAACAATACACTCTCTCTCTCTGAACCTCAGGTGTCGGTCGAACGATAGCCCAGTTCTAAACCTGGCCGTTGCTGGGTAATGCCGAGGAACATAAGAACAGAGAACAAAAGACTCGCTCGAACTTGTACTCTGAGGGCTAGCCTTCAGTATACACTTTCAATATGTACATGTATTGATCAGCGATACGGATTTGATATTTTGGATACGGATTTGATATTTTGGAACATCATGATGTCTTGCCGGCATCATTGAAAATTGTTACGCTTCTCTCTTGCAGGAAACAAGCCTATGTTTATGTATACTTTTGTCTTTTTGAATTTGGTGCTAATACTGTTATATGGAAATGGAATAGGTCTTTGGATTATGGACGCGGATATTCTCTAATGGACGACGGCTGGATTATGAATGACGGACTAGACGCTTGTAATTTAGTCTAGCTCAATATACGCAGATATGTGCAAATCGACCTAAGCTAAACTGAACGAAAAAAGAACCAACCACAAATTTAATCAGGCCAACAAGGGAATATATATACACCAACAAAATACAAAATATTTAGACAGCGAACAAACAGAGAAGAGAGAGGCAGAAAAAAAACCCACCGACCCTCTCGGCCACAAAGACCGACACGGTAGTAATGGCAGATCTCTGCTTTGTCAAACCAGGCCAAACGGGCTAAGTCAGAAAAACGCCCTGAACAGCAAAATACTGAGAAATAATTCTAAACTTTCACCACAGGTATTTGCCAAAAGTATTCACAAAATATATTACACAGAAATCAGAGCTAAGATCAGTTGAAATCCGCAGAAATAGACAAATTTCTCGGAGCGATGTGAAAACACGTCCGACTCCCAATCTCTCTACATTCGGGCCTCCCGTAAAAATATGAAAGGAATATCACACCACTTGCATGGCACAATGATTGTATACTGTACATGTACCTTTCGTTTTGTCTGGGAACAATTGCTCAAAAGTCCCGTGGCCATCTTTAATAAATGCCCAGTGTTACGTCCAGGGTTAAAAAAAAAAATTCAGTAAAAAAAATCCTGTCAAATGTTGACCTGCCTAAAATTTTCGAATTCCATTCCAGTTTTCCATGACCTGCAACAAAATTCAACCAGACACGAAATTCCATTACTTTCAAGACTTTCGTGGTTTTCACGATCCGCCATTTTCCTGTTTGGTTCTACACAAGTGGGGCTTTACGGCAGTTGTCGTAAAAAGCAAGCAGACAAACGAGGGCTGACCTAATCTCAGACATGAACATAATAACATTGCATTACAGACAACTCAAAGGTTGGTAATTCTCCTATCAGTCAAGGGAGATAATATAGCAGAAAAAAAATGTGAGGTGATCAGAAACAAAAGTTTTTTTTGCCTAATTACAGGAATCAACTGACCATACATTATGTATCTTGACTAACCAGACAGAAGGGTCAGATCAGATACCATACATATGCTAATTAATGTAACAAGTAAGAGACAGTCTTTTGTATTAACCATTAGATTACCCTGATAACCAAATTGTAAAACTTTTCTAAACAACGATTTTACACCCTGGAAACTCACAGAGTCTTATTAAACCTGCCCTCCTGGTGCCGATGGTGATATCATGTAGGGTATATTCAAAGGCGGCGACTTTGATGGGAGATGGGTATTAGTGTCATTTAAAGGTTCATAAAGGATAGACTCACCGGGTATGTAATATGTCTATAATACTTTCTTTATTTCCTTTATTTCAATGAAATATTGTCATGGTTTCCTGGTAATAAAATATGATTGAACCATCTCAGAGCAGGGGCGTCGGAAGAAAATTGGAAGTGGTACGGCCTTACGAGGGTAGGGGGGGGCTACTATAATAGCACTTCAGGCTAGTGTTGAGAGACAGCCTGGGCCCCGGAAGCTCCTGGGGTCTAGATCACCGGAGACGCGTTCAGAGCGATTTCTGGTGAATAAAATCACTCTACAATGAAGTGTATTTTTAGTTCTTTCGTAATCCTTTTACCATGAAAACGCAATCGATGGTGGTTTTCTGCGATGCTGAATTAGAAAGATATGTATAGAAAAGTAAGCTAGACATATTCGTAGCCAATATAATTATTATAGGCAGTGGGGTGTTAATTCATTGCACAATTTTTTTTTGCGCAAACGTGGTACGGTACCTGCCGTACCGCTTCCGACGCCCTTGCAGAGGAGTCAAGTGCCACATATTAATTCTTTTGCCCCTGAAAATAGACCAGTCCAGTCACCACTTCGATAATTTGAGAACAATGATGACGGCATATTTGTCAGTCAAATTTCACTGGTCAATGAAAATGCACACAACTAAAGAAATGCCCCCTTCGTTTATGTTCGATCCAGAATTCTGAATACTTCAACGTAGATTATTTTGAATATTTCGACCACTGATACACATTGACAGCTAGGCCATCACGCAGAGAAGAGATGGAACTGCTAAACAGGCTAACATTATATCTGTTCTGTTATAAGTAGTTTTCCATGCTCCTCGCCCTCTTTTGGCACCGTGATATGGCGGATCATTTTTTGAAAATGAAGTTAAACCCTATTCACTCACTCACTCTTTTTTCAGCAACTTCAAAATACATCAATAATTCAATCACAGAAAGTGAACTTTTCCAACAATAAATCAAGGGGTGATCAAATGTATTGGAACCGGAAGTTGACAAAATGGTCCAAAATCATGCAAATAATTCTTTCTTAATAATTTTACCGAGTTTAGAGGGAATCAAAGTTATTAGAACAACTGATTCAATTTTGTCCACAAAAATGGGGGTGATTGAATTCTAATAGGGTGGTTGAATTATTAGAGAAATTACCATACTGGTGATGGGTTAAAACCCCTGCATGAACAGCCCTCACAATTAACCATGGCAAACGGCATTTGCTGTGGTAAATGCTGGGGTAAAATCACTTGGCGACGGCAATTTTTTGCCCTTGGTCGCAAAGTCACGTTGTCAATGAAAAAAAAATTGGGTCGAGGATACAATACGTCTCCTTGAACTGCCTATTCTTGCGAATATATTTGGTTTTAACATGGAGTTAAATCTTTTAACATGTTTAACTCCATGGTTTTAATAAGCGAGACAGCTTCTGATGTTGTGGTTGTCAGATTGCATTATTTGGAGACAACGGTCGGCACAAATGCACTTTTCCAAGAAGTGAAAGCCAATCAGCAGGTCTTCAATTGGATGTCTGTCGCTATCCAGCGTGAAGGTTATTCCTCCGCTGGAGGTTGCACGTCGTCGCAATAATATAACACAGGCGATCGCATCTGCGGAGAGTGCTCTGGGGAATGGTGAGGGTTATGATGAAGGGGAATTCACATAAAGGTAGCATTATGTATTATTGTATTATGAATAGCATGGTAACCTGAAATAGTGAACCGAGTAGTGATTTTGAATCAATTAATTACCACTAAATATCTTATATACTCCATGTTTTCATACATTACACAGAAGATAATGTGCCAGATATTTATAGGAGAGTACTCGACGTAAGCCCCTGTAATTGCCATTCTCCAGCTCAGTGGTATTTCTGAAAGTCTGCAATAACGTCAATAGGATAGCACGTGGACCTCATCAGTAGAGCCTACTAATATATATGCTATGACCCAAATACTTGGGGGAACAGGTTGTGGAAGATATCTTTCAACAAAAGACATTGCTTCTCTCGGGATCTTCTGCTCGAATAAACGACACTCTTTATACTTTCTACATTAATGAAACATCATTACGCTTTCAGTGCAATGCATATCTATTTCATTGAAGAATCGGACACCAGTTTTAGAAAAAAAACTTTCGCCACAAACACCCCCGGTCTCCCTACTGATCTCACTATTTTAGACTGACCTGCAGCCTGTCTAGACATAGAACCGTGCCCCTGACTCGTCCATAGAAATCTACAGAGTGTAGCTTAATTCAGCATTGAGAGGGGAGAGACTGTATTGTAATCAGCGTACACGACTGAGGGGCTAAAAACTAAGCTGTGATCTCGGAGAGCAAAACAAAACCACTGGAAAACGAGGCGCTCGATTTTGGCACCAATGCATAAAATGAACATGTCTAGCAACACGGTTTGCCAAGAATAATTTGATGAAAACATGACAAACAAGAGAGGGAGATTAAGTTAGTGATTAAAATAATGCACTATATAGCGTTTCTATTGAACTAAGACGCCTCCTGAAAAAAGAATAGGTTCGCAGCATTGGTGAAGTCAAATCACTAGAGGACAACCTCCCTGCCCCCTTACGCGCGAACTTAGACACTGAAACAAGTAAAACACTACAAGACGACAGTTTAAGATGTACTCGAGTATTGTAACATATATATTATCAAAGTAACAAACCCAAGACTGAAGAATAATACCACGAAAAACATGAAATATAGGATCAAGGATGAGCTCAAGAACTCTTTCTTTAGGATGTGTACGTTGGTCGGACGGCAGAAGGATATCTTTAAACTTTTGCTGGGGGAAATTCACGCCTACATAATGTATCTACTACCGTAGATTACATAATTAAAGATAATTGTATACTTTTAATGCTCTTGAGAATGACACAAACTTGATTATCTGAAACAGGAAGTCCAAAACTCGCTCCAAGCGCATTATCCATCAAATTATCGGACTATTTGCGTATACGGCAATGGAATTAAGCCTGCCATAAAGTAATGCGCTAAGGGGAGACAATTCTCCCGTAACTGCAGTACCAGGTTAACAAAGAATATTGGCAGTTCGGTGCAAATTACTGATGCCGTCACTGTTCATATCATTCGAAATAATCACAAGATCTCTTCCCATGTGTGGATATGAATTTGCCTTTTATTGTGTTTACGGTGAAGTAATTACAATTCATGTGAAATTTCCACGCAATTTTTCCGGACTCCGTGCCGGTTCTAAATTTTAACGATCACGTATAAAGTCTGTCTGTTCGTCTTCAATATTTCCGAAAGTCACGATGAGCGCGGAGAAGGACTCACTTTCTGAGAAAGGAAAGCTGATTTCAGTTTATTCCTGTGAATTATGGCCGAAAGATATTAAAGAGACATTTGAATTTGAGAAAAACGAATCTGGTACAAAGACGATCCGTGCAATTTGTACAATTTGTCGAAAGAATTGCGACACATTGGTGTCAATGTGTAATGGCAGGATAGCCCAAGATGTCGAAACTTACTACGCCCTTGATTGAACTGGATTTGAACTTAAGAATTTGTTCTTTTTGTCATAATTGGAGCTGAAAGTTAGAAGTTTACTATATATTGTTCAAGCATTTGTCAAATTGGAATAAAAGAAAACTCAGAGTATTGATGTTACATCCACATTTATCTCCCGTCCGGAATAAGGAACGATGATGCGTGAATTGTAGTATTTGGTAGGGTTCTTTATTCCATATCACAAGTGCGGAGGATATGAAGATCCTGATTGCGTCCAATCCGTGTGGACCCTATATACAAAATACAATCAATACGGCCACATTTAGTAGAACATACTTGTGATACATTTCCAATTCCATATTAGCATATCAAGTTATTAAGCATATCAAGACATCAGGTCACCGATACATGTATCACTATAATTAGAATGTATATGTGCAGTAATATGTATAAATTTATATTGAAACGCTACTACAGATATAGTTCCAATAATCTATATATGTAATTCAAATGATAATTTCAGGCAGGACCCATAATTACATATACATATCCATTTATAACGAAAATATTAATAAACCCTCACCTCGTCTCTGGGACGCAGGTAGGCAATCGCACTCAGATGAATCTCGTATCCATAGCCAAACCTACATAGAATAAGTCCAGTTGTAAAAACCTATTCCACATAAATATCACTGACAAAAGACAGACAAAGTACCTTCAACACATTTACAGTCCATGGAGCTATAAACTCTTATACCAAGTTGTGTGTATGCTAATATAAGATAATAGAACACAATATACATATAGTTCCCTGATGAAGAAAATGACATACTATTTTTGGTAACCCTACATATTTTAATAAAAGAATATGAAAATATATTATCTGTACAAGATACCAGAATATTCAAGCTGGAATATCAGAAAAGCAACAACTCACCACAGGTCATTCCAACAAATGCCACTCCAATGCCACAGTGTAAGGAATACAAACCACACCTTGCCAGGTGAAAGACTGAAACTGGACTGACCAGCATGACCACTTGAACCAGGACCCAAGCCAGATTACATAACAGGGCAGGGTGAGAGAACTAGCCAAACTGGTTTCTCTTCAGTCCAGCACAACCATAATTAACATATGTACAGGGCAAACCCAGTGGTGCAACACCCAGGCTTATACTAAAATAAACAGGATATCAGTTGAAATGGTCTAAGGAATATTAAGGGTCAAAACCACAAGACATGTTTAAGGGCCAGGTTAAGTGTCCATGTAACTCATGTATATTTATGTGTGTACAAAAGATAAATAAACAGCATTTAAACAATAATGTATTTTTGTTGTGTTTTCATTTATTTGGGGTAAAATCAAATAAGATACGAAAAATACATCCTGTCACATAGATAATTCAACATGTTTATTAGCTCACTCACATTATTGGCATTCTTGTAATCCACGACGATAAAATTGGATTCCCGTGGATTCTCATGTGACTAAATTACGGGAATCCATTTGGATTCTGGTTAAATTTGACGAAAAACGAACCCTGTAAGGGCTTGATCAATATTCCCCCATAAATCACAGATCTAATGCAACCGTACCGGTATCTCTTTCTGCACACCTTCGGATACAATCTCATTAAATATTCCATTTCTCGATAGGTGGCAGTTGCATTGTTGCCCGAATCTGCAACTTCCAGTTTGTAGAACTTATATAACATCTGGGGACTTGTCTTTGCACCATCTTCCTCTTGTACCCGTGATAACAACCTATATATGGAATAAACCAGTAACATTATATTGATTGTGGTAGGACTATATTCCAAAGGTAAGCTTACAGTGGACAATTATGATCAGTAACAGTTAATATAATCTGCCACGAGATGAGGGGCATATAGCTATTGTTTCATCTGTCCAACCGCAGGTTCCTCCCTAAATGATCCACACCAGTCCATATTTCGATTGTCTTTTGGGCACTTGAGCACATCACTTTCCATCCCTCCCTGTTTGTCCATGAAGAAAAATGTTCTCTAGGAATGCCAACTGAAAGCTTTGGGCAGTGGCTTTCTGATGGGCAGGTAGGGTTACTCCCTCCCAAATAATTTCAAAAGCTGAAAGGCCTTTAAACTAGCTACATGTAACTTTATGCACTAACCGTTTGACCGCCTCTTGCCGGTGTCGGCTAATAATCAGTTAATTATTATGAATGGTTATCTGAAGAATACGTATTCGGTAGTTTGGACGAATACTGACAATTTGCACTTATTTATGTGTATTTATGTGAGGATTTTCTTTCACTTTATTCAGTCTAACAGAGGAATCTCCCCGCAGACAAGAGGATGCCTTTCTTATCGATACTGAAACAGACCTCTTTGGCGACAATGATGACGAAGATGAATTTGACGAAGCATTCAATAAGACAATGGCAGCACTGGATTGTACAGAAGAGCCTATACCCTTTGAACGAGATCCTTACAGAACTTAAAACTGATACGGTTGTCACACCCATACAGAAGGAAGTCAATACACTGATTTCATATCTTGGATCTGAACGTGGTGACATAAGGGCAAATGAATTTTGCAAGAAGGAATTTCTGGCACTCTCGGCCATTGCTGAAAGCTTAAATATAGATCCTCAGAATCCTGTCAAACCAAATACACTCACAGATTTCTACACAAAGTGCCATGCTCATGAAACAAATTCCGAGTACAGGTTAAATTGCATGGAAATGTTTTCTGATAAGCCACAGTTTACCGCTGCTTATTCTCACATATGCTACAATTTAACTGTGGCCATCAGAAAGTATCTTCTGAGAAAGAAAGTGAACTGCTACCCTGTATCTGAAAGAGAACTGTCGCAGCGACAAACTGTCACTGGAAGCAATGCAAAAGTTCGGTATGTGGCGTGATATTGCATCAGCAAAGTATGTTTTCATCATATTAAAGTCCAACAGTCGACCCGTTACAAAACATCATTAGATGAGCACCTGGCATTTGAACATGCAGCCGCCGTTGTTGGAATTTTGGACTCTCTCAGGGAAAATGAATATATCTTGGAGGAAACCTCTACCAAGCCTGAACCCCTGATTGATGTGTGCAGGAAGCAGAACATATCTAAAGGGCTAACACATATTTCCGATGATCTGTATGATTTTTTCATGCATCTCTGCATTGCTAGTTTGGAGATGTTAACTGATGCAAACCTGTCAAAACATGGTGAAGATCTGTATCAGTTTTGCAAGTCAGTATTATTACAATCACAGGAACTGCACAGCGAGTTTTTAACTGTTGTGAGTCAAATAAGAAAAACGGAAAAGTTTGTCCACACAGGACCAGAAGATGTAGCCTTCACAGTGAGAAACATTCTGAGTGAGTTGACGATGGAAGTATCGGCCATCAACGTCATCTTCGAATCTTGGTTAGGAAATTTCTTCTGGTGATGCTGAACCAGTTCAGAAAGGACCTGTTGCAAGCGGTCTCTGTACAAAAAAAATGGCACACAGAAAACAAATAAAAGTTGGAGCTTCATCTTCCGTCCAACCGATAACATTCAAAGCCATTATGGAGGATAAAACTGCTGGAAAAGAGATGTCGCACCACCTACTCAAAAGTTTCGTGTTGAGAGGCTCAGATCCTTTGGCTTCTTTTAAAAAAAGGGGAAATACTGAAGCTTTGTGAAGCATATAAGGTTAAAAGTGCTTCAAAGGACACCAAACTAATGTTGCTCAACAAGTTAATGATGGGTGTGGGGAATGCTGGTAGCATAGTACGCCCAGACAAAATCTCTCCTGTAGAGACCAGAACCAAGCCCTTGTCAACCCAACCACAGGCCAGTACCTCCGGTGAAACAACGACCAGCACCACAGTCGAACCGCGGGCCAGTAAACATGGTAAACGACGGGCCAGTAGATCGGTGACACTGCAGTCTAGTACCTCCGGTGAAACAATAACCAGCACCACAGTCAAACCGCGGGCCAGTAAACATGGTAAACGACGGACCAGTAGATCGCTGACACCACAGTCCAGTACCTCCGGTGAAACAACGACCAGCACCAGTCGAACCGCGGGCCAGTAAACATGGTAAACGACAGGCCAATAGATCGGTGACACCGCAGTGCAGTACCTCCGGTGAAACGACCAGCACCACAGTCGAACCGCGGGCCACTAAACATGGTCAACGACGGGCCAGTAGATCGGTGGCACCGCAGTCCAGTACATCAGGTATAACACAGGCCAGTCAATCAGATGAGACACAAGGGAGTACATCGACTGCGATGGAAGATGAGGACCAATGCACTGTTTGTGGCAAGTCCAGGGCCTGAATTTTGATGCGAATCCGCGAATCGACTCGCGTAAAGATTCGCCTGCTATGTAAAATAGAGAATCTAAGTTGATTCGCCTTAAGTCCAACTTTAAAAATCTATTTATTAACGCCAGATCAAGAACGAAATTCTCTGGTACTGCTTTCGTTTTCATGCCAAGGGAAATAACTTTGTCTAATTTGTCCATCGGGATATGTCCTCATTAACCATTCAATGCAAGATGGCCGCCAAGTAAGTTGACTGACTAATGTGCTCCAGGATCTAGATAGTTTTACTGTGGTTTTCTTCACCAGCTAAAGGCCACTTACCTACAGTATTGTTTGTGAATATCCATTCCATCAAACAGTATGCTTTTTGTGGAGTAACAAGTCACCAAAGATATATTATTTGAGTGAAGAAATATCATGCAGCTGACAACTTCAAAATTCAAGCTGGCTGACTGTACAGTGCTGATAAACCACTCCGCTTCTGCTGCATCAAACTTCAGTGGATTTAGTCCTGATGACCTCACAAATAGCAGCACTCACTGTAAGAAAGTCTGGAATCCACTGTCTAATTCAGAAATGAGCAGCAATTTAGAAACTACTGAAAAAAGGTTCATGAACAGTATTGAAATCCAACTCAATAATGGTGGAAACATTGAGAAGACCTTCCCTGCAGAGATGACTACATCTACACCAGTGTCCAAGGAACACAGAACAGCGGATTCTTTCTTCAACCACAGCAATGATAGTTCATGTTCCAAGAGTACATTTGTTAACTGTTCTTGTAATTCCTACTTTATGGATTTATTAGAGCAAAAGAGAAATCTTCAAAAGGAAGTCATGGAGCTGAAGAAACAGAATGACACTCTATACACACTGTATATGGAGTCTCTTGGCAAAGTCAAAAGTCTACAAGGTCAGCTACAGGGGGCAAAGTACACAAATCAGCCCACAAAGGCAGTCAGTGTGGGTGGACATCTGGATATATCACCCAGGGGCAATGTTGTTACTGACATGACTGAAGACAAAGAAGGCCTCCCTAACCCCACAGCTGGATTAGCCACCCAGACAGATGCGCAAATACAGTGTACAAATAATGGTAGCCACCCAGACAGATGCGCAAATAATGGTAGACCCCTAGCCACTACCAGGGAGGGGAAAACAGAAAAAGCTGTAATGTGCAAAAGAAAGGACTGAACCATTACCCATCAGGGAAAGAAATACCCCACTACATGTGAGTTCATTCTCCGGCACTCCTAATCCTGCCCCAGCTTTCCCTAAACACAGTACAGTGCATAATGACCAACAGAGACCTATAGAAACAAAAGATACACTCATCATTGGCAGTTCGATCCTACAGGGAATTAAACCAAGAGGCCTAAGAAAGGGAATTCAGGTCTGCACATTAAGGGGAGGACATATCACAGATGTTGAAAACAAATTGAAACAGATGCACCCACTAACTAACTTCAACACCATTATTTTGCAAGTTGGTACGAATGACTGTGCATCTTCAGACTCTGAGGACACCATTCTGGATAATTATGTCTCGCTACTCTACAACTATCATAGTTTCAGGGATCACACCAAGAATTAACTCCTCTCCAAGATTTCATAACCGAGTGTCTTCTGTGAATGGGAAACTGTATGATCTTGCAGATTACTATGACGGACGGATGGACGGACAGACGGACGGAAACCGCCATGACATAATACGTCCGCCTTTTTGGCGGGCGTATAAAAAATGAATATTGAGATACAATACCTTCTCCTGCCAGTACACCCCTAGTTTGGAAGGTTACAAATTCTGACAATGGTTGTATGCAGACTTGTACATGTAGAGCACTGCATGCTATCTAAAGTTTGGAGTTTGACCCTATCAATTAACCCTATCAGCTAAGTGAACCAAGCCATTGACCTATGTCATGCATGTGTCTATGCTCTAAATGGTGTAGTCGGGTGGAGGGGATGTTTGTGTGATAGTTCCCAAGTTACATACCGTGTGTACAATTTCTGCAAGAATGGAAGCCTAGAAAATTAGAATTTCTTGCCAACATGGCAAACATATGATAAGTCTGCCTTAAACTATTTCCTTCTGTATTTGCTAAGTGTTCTAAATAAAGTGTTAACCAGTGATTTATGACATCCTTTCAGGAAAACTCTCTAAGTCAACCTCTGAATAGTATCCACTTTGTATTCATGATCTAAAGCAGGAAATCTCTGTGAAAATGACATATGAACATATATAAGAATAGCAGAAAATATTTAACTTCACTAATATAAACCAGGTGAAACAAAATTTAGACAAAATAGTTGACCAAACTATCTGCAGTAGCTGAATAACTTGAGGACTCTTTTCTTCTGCTCTTCCTCTCAAAGCCTAAAGCAGTTAAATAAACAACCAGTCACCCTGGCAACGGTACCAAATGTGCTCAAGTTTTTCCTCACTACAATACAGGACCATTAGTCCCTACGGGACTAAATCGCCCCATGAAAAATCAGAAATGGTATGCACCTACTTTTTCTATGATAGATTACTGGGTTGTTGCCGACACTTTCTAGTAGCAGACTGCGATTGAATATTTACGTGTGACACGCGTAGGCCAGAGCGCCAAACTTGAAATTACACATTGCAAAGCACGTGCTCTTTGCCCTCGGCTAACGGTAGGTGAAAATTACTGCGGAATTTACAAGATATACAAAACCCACTATGCCGGGACTGTGACCGCTTTTCAAAACAGAAATACATTAATTTTTAATCGCCATGCATCCACCGATCTGAAGCAGCGTCTTTCTCCCCGAAAACGAAGTCGGTTGTTACGAATATCTGGAACCGAACAATTTACGGAACCGGATAATCTTCTGTACGAGTATAGCGTTTGACACCACAACGGTCCACAAATATAAGAGTTGAAATGGGGCGTGAGATTTTGCCCCCTTCACCCCACTTAAGTGCACTTCTCTCTCGTGCTCCAGAATGAAGAAACATTGAGTGTTTACATTTCTAATTCAACAAGAGTCCATGAGAAATCCAAACCTGTTCATAATTGCTTTGATTGATTGATTGATGGTTTATTCTCTGAATCTCATACAAGATATAGAGATATTAGTAACGTCATATGCGGCGGCAATTATCAGATGTCATCACATGGGATGTAACTCTGAAACTAAGGTTTATACAGAATAATATGGGAGATAACTACCCATATACAATAAAAAGTAATAAACATTACAAACTGGGAATTAGTGAGAAGGGGTATAAGCATAGTATTTTAAGCCCCTTTGAATAAAGTTAACTACATAGCAATGAATCTCTCTCTAGAAGGTTTGCTCCAAAAATGGGCTGGAATAAAATCAGACCTTAAATTGCTGAAGAACGGGCAAACAAGTACGAAATGATATTCACCGCCTACAACATGCAGGGAACATTTTTGGCACAAGCGTTCAGATTTATCGACTTTCCAAATCTACCAGTTACAGTGGGTAATAAGTGGTTCCCAGTTCTAAATCTACAAAGTGTAACAGCTTTGTTAAGAGGCAATTCAGTTAGGTAACTTTCAAAACATATATTAGATTTCAATGTTCTATACAGTACATAAAAATCACTATTCTGAAGAATGGCATTCCAGTCCTGCAGGTATTGATCAACAAGTGTTTGTTTGTTAGCGTATAACCAATTCACGCTTTGGATTTCCTGGTTGACCCAAATATAATGTAGACCACAGTTTCCCAGGATACTTTTAATACTAAGTAACCATTTGGACGAGAAGACATCAGTAGAATGGAAATTGAACAGTGCCTTATACATGACAGAGGAATATTTGTTTTGCGAACCCATTACCAAGTTACCCCAGAATTGAATCATTCTTAATTTAATTTTAATAGAAAGTAGATACCGTCCAAGTTCACTGAGAACACAGACATTTGGGGCTCTGGATCCAAGTTTCAAAATAAACTTACAAAACTGTAATTGTAACTTTTCTATAATTTCAATATAGAGAAGAACTGGCAAAACAGTGTGATCAAAAAGATCTAACTGAACATCAATTGGTAGTTTCAAACATCTACTTTTTCTGATAACACCAAACATAGCTTTTCTAGCTTGATCAAATAGGTACTTCCTGCATCGGAAGAAATTTCCATTGTAGAAAAAGAGCACTCCTAAGTACTTGTAACTATCAACGATTTCTAGAACATCATCACCAAGGGAAAATAACCACTGCGGATTCTTTGTCTTGCGCTTACAGAATATAACAACTTTCGACTTACCAACATTGATATGTAGTTTCCAGATTGTACAATACAGCGATAGATTGTTTAATGCATCCTGAAGATTTTCAGCCGAGGTAGCAAGGATTACAGTATCATCGGCGTACAATAGAATTAATAATTTGAGATAGGTATCAAGCTGACGTTGTAATTTAGAGTCTTGGAAAACAGTTATGTGTGGCACCCCAGAGTTCAACAAGAAAGTTTCAAGATTGCAAAAAGAAAAGGTGACAAATTCTCACCTTGTCGGACTCCCTGCTCACACTTAAAATAATCTGATCGTACCCCATCTTTAACAACACAGGATCTGATATTACTATACATATTGAATAGGACTCTAATTACTCTCCCATCTAACCCACTTTAAGTAACTTAAGCCACAGACCTGGCCGCCACAGAGTCGAATGCCTTTCGATAATCAATAAATGCACAAAATAGCTTTTTCTTTTGACTATGACACAAATCAATTATGTTTTTCAGAAGGAAAACGTGATCTGCAGTAATATGATTGCTTCTAAACCCGGCCTGATTCTCCGAAATAAGTTCCAAAGACTCAGCATAACTATTAAGTCTAGTATTGAGAATACCAGTGAAGAGTTTTCCTAAACAGCTAAGCAGGGATATTCCTTTATAGTTATCAGGATCAGTTGGATCACCTTTATTCTTATAGATTGGGGTAATAAGTCCAATAACCCAAGATGTGGGAATTTCACCGATATCTAATATTCTATTAAATAACGAAGTTAGAATTGGTAGCAATTGCTGGGACAAAGTTTTAATGTATTCGTTTAACACCGCATCAATCCCTGGTGCTTTGCCCAATTTCAAGCTGGCTATTGCCTTAGCAACCTCACTCTCTGTAATACTGGCATTAAGAACACTGCTATCATTTAGGTCAAAAGTCGGGGGGAGGATTTTCTCCTGCGTTGTGCTCTTCATTAAGATTTTCAAAATGATGTTGGAGGGCTGACAAGGATGCTGCACATTGATTTTTCCCCCCTCCAGGCAGAAGTTTCCAATATTCTTTTGGGTCTGTTTTTTCAGATTTCTAATTTTCTGTTTGAATTTAGAATGAAACTCAACCCTAGCCTTGTCAAGTGTTCTTTTGTATACCTGCCTTTTGGGCTTGACTCTTTATCTATTTTCCAAGGTATTTGACAACTTCAGCTGATTAACAGCTCTACGATATTCTTTTCTCTGAATTTAACATTCTCCATTAAACCAAGGCTTTGAGTTCACGACTTTCCTACTTGCAGATTTACGAATATCCATTGCTTTCTTGGCACTAGCAAGAATGATTTTAACAAGATCATCACATATATGATTAATATCACAGGTTCCATCAGAGCCGAGTTGCAAGGTGAGAGCATCAGCACTATCCTGGTCAAAACCGGCAATAAAATCATTAACATTTTCAGGTTTCCATTTTCCAGGTACATGTGCATTGTCACGGTTATTCATATCAGTTATACAATCAGGTACAAAATCATCATTTTCATCTATATTTGCTTCAACATGATGGCTAGAAAGCTTGACAGTACTACGCAGGGTAAAGGAAACACAAGAATGTACGTCTGACAAGAAGGGGTTAAGGTCAGCAACCTCAAATTCATGAACATGGCTTAACAATACTGGGCTACAAATACAATAATCCACAACAGTAGAATCACTACTAGTTAGAGAACCCAAATATTGGTCTTTACCAACTCTACCATTCATTATGAACAAATCTTGGTTTTTACACAAATCAAGAAGTCTATACCCATAATTATTAGGATGGTGAGTATCCATGGAAATAGACTGTTTACCCCACGTGATCTACAGCGGGGACAACAAGATTTTGTAGCGAAAACGGGACAAAAGTCCAGAACTTCTATAAAATCCAGCTCCATAGCAACAAAAACCTGTAGACAGCTGATATCATTAAAAAGCTTATTTATCAAGCTTTTTAGATCTAAAGTTTGAAATAAATATGACCATTCGTTGATTAGAAATGAAGAATTAAAGACCGAGTGGTGGGGTCAAAATCATAGCCTCCGATGATGGCACAAGTTTTTTCAAGTTTTCGGGTGATTTTTAGGTTGAAAATATCGCTAGACACCGCCGCTGTTATGTATGAAAGACATGTATATTGACTGAACTTATAAACAACGTATCCCATATGCATGAAAGCCGTCTGGTTGAAGTTTGTAGATAGAATATTAACGAAATAAACGGTTTCTGACGACAAAATTTGTGAGAAAAACTATTTGCCAGGTAACTTCGCGCATTTGGGGTTAAAATTCCATAAAATTCCCCTCCAGAGAAACTTATAATGAACATACCCCAAATTTATGAAAGCCGTGTGATTGAATTTGTAGATAGAATATTCACGAAATTTGTCGGACAAATTTGGACAATTTTAGCCCAGAAAACTTGCCGCTGGAAATTTCAATCACACAGATTTGAAAAATTCAGTTATTTTTGAGTGAAAATGACTTACTGACTTTACCTGATTGTACCCACGATCGCCGGTGTGTTTAATTTCCAAAAAGAGTGCCCTCGGCCGACATCGAAACAAAGACGCACTGTGACACCTGTTTGTTGCAGCGCGCACCAAGGAAAGTTTGAACACAACAAATTTTATAGATTGAAAATATCGCTAGGCACCGCCACTGTTCTGCATGACAGACATGTATAATGACTGAACTTATAAACAACGTATCCCATATGCATGAAAGCCGTCTGGTTGAAGTTTGTAGATAGAATATTAACGAAATAAGCGGTTTCTGACGACAAAATTTGTGAGAAAAACAATTTGCCAGGTAACTTCGCGCATTTGGACCCATAAAATTCCCCTCCAGAGAAACGAATCGTGCAGATTTGAAAAGTTCAGTTATTTTCGAGTAAAATGGGTACTTGACTGTACCTGATTCCATCTATGATCAACAGTGTATTTAATTTCCGAAAAGCATACTCTCGACCGACGTCAACAAAACAAGCAGGTTAATGCAGCGCGCATTAGCTAAATAATATACTCGTGAGGGGTATATATTATTTAGCTAAGCGCGCATGAACTTTGAACACCACGTGGCCTAGTACAGTCCACATGTCAAGGTCACTCAATACCAACTTGATGACGTGCACCTTATTTAAAAAAAATACGCAAGTACTCACATGATATCCATTCTCTCCTTGCAATTTTTTATAAAATCTCCAATACAAGGCTGAAAGCATTGTCTCCGACAGCCCTGCGTCACAGGTGGCTATTCCCACTGTCCGATTTTTAGATATAGGAGAAAGCCCAACAAGTTTCATAAATTTTCCAGATACAGAAATCAATGCATGTGTTCCCTTCCCTCAACGCTATGCCGACGACAAATACATTTCCCTGGTGGTAACTCGAACATCTCCATGGCGCACTTATTATTACCCTTGCGCCCTATTAGACCTTCATTAACTTGAGAAAATGGGCCGCCGTGAATAAAAATACAGAAATGGCAGACTAGCTGGCCCTTCGTTGGTCATATATTAATTACAGACGTTAAAATTATCTCTATGGAGCCTCAAAATCACCTGAAATCGAGGGTCAAGAAGATGGGCATTTCCGTCATAATAGACCCCGTGTATGATCACAACATCGATTATGGTATTTTTATTCATGGCGGCCCATTTTCTCAAGTTAATGAAGGTCCAATAGGGCGCAAAGGTAATAATAAGTGCGCCATGAAGATGTTCGAGTTACCACCAGGGAAATGTAATTGTCGTCGGCATAGCATTGAGGGAAGGGAGACGCTATGAATCTTAGCTAGTGTTTACCAATGAATAAAAGAGTCCGAATTCAGTCTTATTTTACTGGCCTATTTTATTTAATACTTTTTTTTCATAATATCACAGGGACGGCAGAACACCCCTCATATTTTCACATTAAAAAACATATTTCGATAAAAGTTATTTAGTAGTTGAGATCAACTATGGTGAACGTTTTTCTGTGACCTCATTTTTTAATATCACAGGCATTGAAATCACACTTCTGACATGCTCTGAAAAACGTGACCGCACCTGCACTTGAATCTAGTGCCTGAGATTGACGTCACAAAACAAGCATTGGCATTTCAGGCGTGATGCATTGCAACGTCATACTCGATCTAAGAACTTTTATTACACTAGGACAGCTTAGTCTGGATACCTAACCCACATTACGCTACGTCATCTTTTTCTGCATATGTATCTCAACGTTATTATAAATAGAGACGGGTATCCAGTCTACAGGACAGCTTATACGTGATGTCATGGACATCTGGTCACGTTATCCGAAGTCATCTCAGTCATTTTCCTTTTTGATGTTGTTCACTAGACCGAATTGAAGAATCTGACAATATTGGTCCCACTCCCTATAAGAAATATAACACTTCCTGACTTGAAAAGGAGAGAGAGAGAGAATTAGGGTTTAACGTCGCATTCAGCAATATTTCAGCTATATAGCGACGATCAAACAAAATTCTAAGTAACCTGACTTGAAAATCGTTTTTTGACAAATGTTGCAAGTGATCATGCTGTTCATTTTACCTGAACAATTAAAATCACGCTACTACCTCTTTAAAGTTTTTAACATTGATACAAACCGATAATTAATATTCCATAGATAGATAGATGATCTTTATTTTAAAACTCGATGACTACAATAGGTGCAAACCTCTTTTCGTGCAGGTCGAGTTGAATAAAACATAACATAAAATATACAACATATACAATAAGCACGATAAATAACATATCTGGAGTTAGCACATAATTTAAAAGTTAATCATCTTAACTAAGAATATTAAAATAAAAACTATTCTTGATGAAAATAGTCATTCAATAAATAACATTAAAGGAGTTAGCAAATAATTAAAAGTTCAGTCAGCTTAATCTAAAAATAAATAAATAAATAAAAATAAAAAAAATAAAAAATAATAATAAATAAAAAATAAATAATAAAAAATAAATAGAAAAATGATTTTCTGAATAAATATCATTAAAGGAGTTGGCACATCATTTTAAAGTTCAGTCAGCTTAATTTAATATTCTGCTAGATTCATATTAATAACCGTGGATAAGCTATTGAGCATGTTCCATTCTTCAGGGGATTGTATCATGTACGATATAAAAATGGCGTCTTGGTTGGCAGCCACATATTCCTTTCCAACACTAGATTTACGATGTGTCTGACTGCAACATGCAGTTTTACCTGAACCGCCAGTATATTTCTTTCAACGTACAATTGGTGCTAACACTCGAACGAAATAGCTTATTGATGTGGAAATTCTAATATGGACGATGGCTGAATATTGATTGTCGGAACTAACATTTGCTAAGTCAACCGAGACTATATGACGAGGAGCTCAAGAAAAACCCAAGTCTAGAGCAAGCAGATCTGAATTCAAAATGCTAGAGTCTACAGGACGATTCGCGAAGTAAATACGCAGTCAGATGTTATTCATGACCAGTTCATCGCGACAAAAAGGAACACGAATAAGAAACTCGGCAATCAGCCAGCAGTTGGAAGAATTGAGGATTGAGGAGGGCAAAACAAAGCGGCAACTAAAGAACACAGTACAGAAACTATAGGACGAATGAGAAAGATCTATATCAGAATATTTAAGCAATACTGGAGACAAATAGGAAGAAGTTTAACGATACTGAAGAAAGGAGTCGATATATAAGCTGAAAGTGAAAGTTGGGAAACAGAACTTAACCAATTGTTTGAAAACAGAAATGAGCATTTAGGAGATTGATGAGCTAAAAATACTAGTTCCGTTTCTGGAAAACGAGAGCAAGATTTCACAAGTGAATTAATATACTGTTTATGATTCATATGCGAGATTTTCAACAATATAGTTTGAGCCGTATAACAGATGATGACGAATATTTGAAGATGGCATAACACAGGTTATGATGAAACTTGTATTATATCTCTGTATATGAGCATGGATAAAATAAATTCTGTTACTTTCAACTTGGAGCCATGCTTCAATCATCAGACCCAAGCACCAGTGATACAACCGCATTTGCCTGAGTAGTATACAAAGCGTCTTTAAAGTTAATAGCGCCTCACTGCGCATGCGCGAGAAAATAATCGAGTGAACTTGACCTCAGAAATTTGCATATGACCTTTGTGACGTCACGTTTCATCCAATCAGAAGCGAGTATTGATGTCACGTGGGGTGTGGGGTGTGGGTGGTGGATGGTGGGAGGTGGGTTTAAGATGGCGGCGTGGGTGGTGGATGGTGGGAGGTGGGTTTAAGATGGCGGCGTGGGTGGTGGATGGTGGGAGGTGGGTTTAAGATGGTGGGTGGTGGATGGTGGGAGGTGGGTTTAAGATGGCGGCGTGGGTGGTGGATGGTGGGAGGTGGGTTTAAGATGGCGGCGTGGGTGGTGGATGGTGGGAGGTGGGTTTAAGATGGCGGCGTGGGTGGTGGATGGTGGGAGGTGGGTTTAAGATGGCGGCGTGGGTGGTGGATGGTGGGAGGTGGGTTTAAGATGGCGGCGTGGGTGGTGGATGGTGGGAGGTGGGTTTAAGATGGCGGCGTGGGTGGTGGATGGTGGGAGGTGGGTTTAAGATGGCGGATTGTAGAAAAACGTATAAAAGGAGTCGATTTTTAGGGAAAGGGAGTATTCATTGCACTACCTTGCGGAGCACTTTGACTTACCTGACCTGACCAGCCTGCCTGCTTGCTTCACCTTTAGCCAGTCATCCAGCCTGTTTTGTATGAGCTGTGGAGAACCTTTCACTATATTTCATTTTACCAGTGCAAATTCACCAGACTTTTACACCGTAGCAGTTACTCACCAGCCTGAGCCCATAGTCATGATGAATTCAGCCGACCTAGTGACGCTTCAAAAGAACCGTGTTCGCCTCGTTGATGAGATGCAGCATGCGGCCGAATTATGTGATGTGCTTATGGAGGATCACATACTCCTGAAACAGATATCATGGCGGAGAACACTCCTTCACGACAAAACAGAGCTCTCATCGATGGTCTACTGCGCCGTGGCCCCTATGCATTTCTAGCCTTCGTGGAGGCGCTGAAGAAGACGGGAAATGGAGAACTGGCTGATCTACTTGAAATTCCCCTTGTAGATGATGATATCTTAGTCATGGATACCACCGAAGAGCGTACAGCTAGCAAACGTACGCACACTACCCAAGAGAGTACACCTGCCAAACGCGTTGGACGACCTAAACGCCCTCGACTAACACCGTTAGAAATACCTGAGTCAGTGGTTGAGCAGCCAGTATCCCAGCAAGTGCCTGTGAAACAAGAAGTGCAACTTCCTATGTCTGTCCAGGATATCAATAACCTTATCCAGCAAGCCTACCAGGCAGCCCACACGGACATTTGGGAGCTCTCAGCCTATTTAACTGTGAGTGTGAAAGACGAAGAAGTGCATTTTAACGCATCGGGCTTTAACGACAGACCCGGTAAGCATATT
Source organism: Hanleya hanleyi (assembly GCA_036873755.1). NCBI lineage: Eukaryota > Metazoa > Mollusca > Polyplacophora > Lepidopleurida > Hanleyidae > Hanleya > Hanleya hanleyi. Next base: position 47,755 of record JAVTVY010012315.1, read on the forward strand.
GCCATGAACTTAGACACCTGGCAAAAACTGGAGACCCTTGATTACGCCATCGATGCTGTTATTCGCGATCAGGGGAGTGACGAAGCGAAATTTCATGTGGGTGACGACATCTTTGTGAGCTGTGCCTATTTCAACGATGAGCTCCTCGTGCATATCCGTAAATGGAAAATGCTGTTAGATACGCAAGAGCGTGTACCTTGTCCTCAGGGTGTCACTTTGAAATTAACGGCGTGGCGGAAGTTGCAGAGTCTCGCAAGTACAATTCGTCAAGCTCTGGCCTACCAGGTGTCTTACTATATTTATCAGAAGTACATCGACACAGTCCTGGATCTAATCAGACCTCAAATTCCACAGGACACTAGTGTACCCTCATACGCACTGATCACTGAGGCACTACAGGCCGTGACCGAGACGCAAATTGCCCTGGGAGTGGAAGCTGCCTGCCCTCCCAAAATTCCACGTGAAGAGATTATTACCTACATTTACGTGCACCAGGGACGGAAAGATGATGATGAATTCAAACAAGTCTTGTTGCAGAACTATTGAACAAGTGTTCAGAACAAGTGTTGAAAAACATTTTACCGTATTCCTACACACATTCATTGAAGTGGCTTGAGAGCGTATAATTGTATTAAAAATTCAGAGTTTTTTTACTGTTAATTGTATTAAAAAATTCAATACTCAGATATAATTGTATTAACATTCAATACCCTTGTGAACACGTTCATTCTATTTGTGTATTAATTGTATTAAAAATTCAATACTCAGATATAATTGTATTAACATTCAATACCCTTGTGAACACGTTCTTTCTATTTGTGTTAATAAAAATAGTAGAAAATTTAAAAAATGCTTGTTAGTGTTCATTCTATTGCTTGTTAGTGTTCATTTTTTTTTTATTTTTTTTTTAAATTGCGCACAAGGCCGATATGTCAACCCCACACCCAGTCCATTACATGCCCCTTCATGAATGCTTCACTTTGATACCTCACTCGACCCCATCGGTCCACTAGGGGCTCCCCTAGCTCCAAAAAGGCTATTTTCATACCCTTCGGCCGCCGCGCATGCGCAGAAGGCCGATATGTCAACCCCACACCCAGCCCATTAGATGCCCCTTCACCTAAGCTTCAATTTGATACCTCACTCGACCCCACCCTCCCAAAAAAAATATTTTTTTTTGCTCTTCCATCAACCTTCCCATCCCCCTTGTCCCCCCCTCCATTCCCACCTTTACCCCTTTTTTCAAACCCCTTTTTAATTGTAAAAAAAACATAGAAAATTAAAAAGATTTTTTTTGGCTCCATGATTCTTTTTTTCCTTTTTTTTAAATTAAAAAAAAAAAAAAAAAAATTTGCTCTTCCACCAACCCTCCCCCCTCCCCTCTCTCTTCCATTTTTTTCAATAATTTCAAAAAAATTGTAAAAAAAATTTTAAAATTTTTTTTCTTTGGGGAGAGGATGATGGGAGCTGGTGTTAATTTTTTTGTGCTTTTTGATAGAAGTTTCCTCTTCCGGAAAGATGGGGTGGCCCTGAAAAGGGCCTTTGAAAGTGTTACGACACTTGTTTTATGAGCGGTAGATTCTTTTTATTCCACCCACATGCTTCCTGCAGATTGGACACTTGATTTTTAAATGGTTTTCGCCTGCTTCAACACAGTGGCACATGTCTCCTACACACGTTAGCGTGACCCAACAATCTTTACAGATGCATAAATGGCCACACGGCAATACAGCGTACAAGCTCTCTTCGTCTGTACACACGCTACATCTTGATTTTTTTTCTTCCTTATGTCGTTCTTTGTTCTGTCTTGAAATTTCAGCGTCCATTAGATTCATGTCTTGTCTCATGCCGTTAATCTGTTCGTTGAGGCGAGTTACCTCGGCCCAAGAGCATGGTTGTTGTGGTGTTGTTTCGGAAGCTGAAGTCGTTATACTGGGAGTTTCGGAAACCGATGTGGTTATAGCTGTTGTATTTGTTGCAGGTCTATTACTATTTAACCATGTAATTTCTTCTTCCCCATCAGTTATATCGGTATCGTCATCTTCTTCTTCTATGGCCACCATCCTGCTGATTTCTTGGTCTTGTGGTTGACTTCGTCTTCTCGTATCTTCTTGCATTCTCGCATCTTCTTGCATTACATCACTGCGTAGCTGTTCCAGTTGTTCTTGACTTTGCCGTATGTTGGTTTCGTCTGTAATAACCTGCTGCAAGCTTGTAATTAGGGTGATTTCACCATCATCTTCACTGGTAACCACCTCTCTGGTAACCATCTCTCTAGGATCTCTAGGAGGGTGGTGGGTGAACATTGGTCGTCGTCTTCTTGTATCCATGATTGTATTTTGTGAATAAATGTCAACATACTACGCCTTATTTATAGTCTAGGTGGGTGGTGGATGGTGGGTTTAACATGGCGGCGTGGGTGGTGGATGGTGGGAGGTGGGTTTAAAATGGCGGCGTGGGTGGTGGATGGTGGGAGGTGGGTTTAAGATGGCGGCCGGTGTCAGTGAGTGCAAGATATGCTTGCCCACTGTATAGCGCTGTGTTACCATTGCCCAAGTATAAAAAATTTCCTAGTTTTATTTCGATAAACCCGTTACAATTTTCAGGAAAATATTATAAGGCTGTAAGCTGTAGTCTTGACGTATTTTTAGCCAGAAAAATCCATTTATTTCCAGTGTACTGGGTTTTCCATACTATCGTACACTAATCTTATGGGTTTAAAATCGATAAATTCATTAAAAATAATGGCATAGTCTAGCGCTAGGCTGCTAAATTTTTTAAATACTACACCATGAATTGCCTGAGTTCAATTGGAAATAAAATTTATACGTGCGCTGACATTTATTGTAAAATCACAGCCGTTTAAAATTGAGAAAGAAACACAAACATATTTTGTTGAGCGTAACTGTAGCAGACGACAGTGTTGTCGCTACGGTCCGCGCCTTACACTATAAATAGCGCGTAGTATTTTTTTCAGGCATTCACAATTAGCCTGAGTGCCCAGTGATGGCGTCACCCCTGGCTGAAATCATAGATATTGATATACCAGACATCATCCCAAATCATGATAATGAAGTACAACTGCTGGGTAACATCATTAATATGGCACATGACGAACCATGGTTGGATGCTATAATCAAAGACTTATTTCCACCTGAACCAGCCCGTGACTACCCTCCACCAGCCACACCTCATCTTGTTGCCCCTCCAGCTACATCGCAGCTTAGTAACTTCTTCCTAGCAGCAGCCACACCGGATGAATACCAACGTTTTGACGATATAGACTGCATGTTAGAAAATATGTTGAAACCACAACAACCAAGCCCCCAAGCTAAAGAAAAAGAAGAACCCGGAACCCATACAGATGGAACCGATACAGATGGAACCGATACAGATGGAACCGATGGAACCGATACAGAACAACAAGGACAAGATGAGAAGGAGGAGAAGACCACAGTACTCCAAAAAAAGAAAGATTCAAGAAAAAGAAAGAGGACAGACTTAAGAACAAAGAGGACAGATTTAAGAAGACAGAGGACAGACGCGAGAAAAAACAGGAAAGATGTCAGAAGTCAAAGGAATCGGCAACAGGAGAGAAAAAACAGAAAGGATGCAAGAAAACAGAGGATAAGAGAGAATACCAGGAAAATAAGCCAAAAAGAATACCAAGACGTGATGGGCTACGTTTCTGCAGTAACAACAACAACACTGGGAATCAACACAGAACGCCAAGTAGTCTCCTATTTACACTGCGTAGAATGCAGTAACCAATTCGCGAAATATGCTATTCACCCCTGTGGACACCAAGCCTTATGCGAAACTTGTATTCATCGACAAGCCCAAATACCAACGTGTGCGGAGGCTAATAAACCCCTACTGTGTGAATTGATACCTTTAACATGCCCCGTGTGTACTGAGAGAAGACAACGCCAACAGGCCCTGTCAACGATGTAATCGCTTATTACATATCTAAAAAGGTTTTTTTTAAAACCACCTTATTTTTCCGAAAGGGAAAACTTCTAAAAAATGCACAAAAAAATAACACCAGATCACACACACACACACATATATATATCCCTGTGTTCGTTCAAATAAATTGTCAGTCCCGTTATCATTCGGGCTGTTATAACTTCTATCAAAATAAAAAATAAATTTCAGTCCGTTATTCGGGCTGTATTATTAATTAATTAATTACTGGGAGAGAGAAAAAATAGAACCTTGTGTTTATAAGAGAGAGATTAGTCCTCACAAGGACTGTTAATATTTGGGCAGGGGTTGTTTTTTGGTGTTGCAGTTTGCTAATAGAATAAAAACAGGGGTAATGTGGGACCTATGCTTTTGAAATTTGTGCCCAAGTTAGAAGCTCTCTTTCGATTGCTTTGGTTGGCCCTGATAAGGGCCGTTAGATTCAATTTGGTATGCTGTTTTCTTCAGCAGGGGAGTTTTCCTGTCTACTCCCCCGTACTACTCATGGCACTCACGGAGAAATATCCAGATGGGTGGAGTGTATATAAATGTTGAACATCTTCATCTTCTTCTTCATGGACAAAGATGGGTAGATCGTCCATAAAGTTAGCGGCGGCTATTGTTGGTGGAGGTGGTGATTCAAAAATGCCGGGCAGGTCTTCTAGGGGAAAGGGCGCTGGTGGTATAGCATCCACAACAGGCTGGATTGCTGGCTCTTGTGGTGTAGATGGTGGGCGGGGGGCTAGCAGCCGAGGAAGGGCAGGGCGCAGGTTCTCCTCCATGGTTTTTTTCAATAACTCGAACCACTCTTCATCGCCTACGGTTCTCGCCCCATTTAGCAACGCCCGTACATTCTCCGCGGTTCCCCCGCCTGGACAATGGCCACGCAATCTGGCGCTCCACTGGGTAAATTCTCTTAACCAGAATTCCTTTATTTCCCGCATCATCGCACGCTTCTGTCTTCTCGATATTCCTCTTCCTCGCTCCTGTGTGGTTGACATCCTTGCTGCTTGGTTCATTTTTCTTCTTTATCTTCTTGGTATGGTGGCGGTGAAAGGTTTTTGAATAGCCCGCTTCAAGCGGGTCGCTATATATATAGACAAAGCGCGGACTGCAGCGAGGCGGCTCTAGGCTATGTTCTATATTTTATCTGAACAAATAGGTTTGTGTTTGTTTGCCAATTATAAACGGCTGTGATTCTACAATAAATGTCAGTGCACGTATAAATTTTATTTCCAATTGAACTCAGGCAATTCATAGTGTAGTATTTAAAAAAATTTAGCACCCTAGCGCTCGACTACGCCGTTATTTTATTAATTTTAGCGATTTTTCGATGCGTAACGTTAAAGTACGGTAGTATGGAAAACCGGGTACACTGAAAATAAATTGATTTTCCTGGCTAAAAATACGTCAACACTATGGCTTACAGCCTTATAATAGCTCCCTCAAAATTCCAGAAAGAGAACTCTAGAAAACTATTAAAAACATAGCCTTCGTTTCACTGCAAGAAAACCAACGTGCAGAGTTCCCAATAATTTTTGGTGCGCTGTGGATCACACCATCTAGCGGTCGTCATAACCGCGAAATTAACACCATCTAGCGGTCGTCATAAAAGCGCGGACCCCCGCGAAATTAACACCATCTAGCGGTCGTCATAAAAGCGCGGACGTCGGTGAAATCGCGTAAGCTGTGTTTTCTGGAGTTACGCTGAGAAAATCTCTGTGTGTGTGTTTCTTTCTCAATTATAAACGGCTGTGATTTTACAATAAATGTCAGTGCACGTATAAATTTTATTTCCAATTGAACTCAGGCAATTCATGGTGTAGTATTTAAAAAATTTAGCCGCCTAGCGCTAGACTATGCCGTTATTTTAATGAATTTAGCGATTTTTTACACGCCTAATGTTAAAGTACGATAGTATGGAAAATCCGGTACATTGCAAATAAATGGATTTTCCTGGCTAAAAATACGTCAAGACTAGGACTTACAGCCTTATAATATGTCCCTGAAAATTCCAGCGGGTTTATCGAAAGCAAACTATCGAAAAACTATTAAAAACATAGCCTTCGTTTCACTGCAAGAAAACCAACGTGCACAGTTCCGATTCAATTTTGGTGCGTGATTAAAGGGGCGCAACTCTGTTTGACAGAAATCAGACTTGTTCCAATTAATGCTATTTCGTAATTTTATTAAATGTGTTTGTCGTATGAATTACATTGTTTTATTGAGGTAGAATCATGAAAAGGATGTTGGCTACATATTTCATTAATTGTTTCATTGAATTAACGTTTCCTTAAATTTATAAGCTGTGTCAAAAGGGACCATTCACAGAGTTTAGCATCAAAAAGTACCTGACGTACGGTATAGGATCTATTACATTATATAGTATGGCTTTCCAAGTATATGGTTTTGATATCTCAGAGCACTATTGATTGTTCTGGTAATTATGATGACTTGATATTATATCCCAGCAATGATATTATTTTATTTTATCATGTTATTACTCAAGAATATCAATTTATGCACTCTTGGTCCGCCTACAAAAATTGCATTGTCAATTTAATTATTTTCTAGAACAAGGTACGAATTTTTATTACGATGAAATATTTTTTTTTTACTCACATTAGCAAGAATCGGTATATATACATTTTGCCTGGCCGGTGTTTTGTCATTCACCATTATGGCAGCGCACGGAAAGGAGCTCGCTTTCTTTCAACTGACGTCTGATGTGATTCTCATCGTTTATGATCATGAATTGCAGCTTATCGAAGAACATCCTATAGAAGTGAAGTTATCTTTATGTCTAGCAGGCTGGACTCTATTAACACGGTTGTTACAGGGAAAAGAGCCCGAAGTCGATTTTATGCATGTGGGACTCGGTGTGTACCTGCGGAGTGGTAGAGATAATTCTTTTTTCCCTCGATTAGAACAGTGTGGGGGTGCCGCTATCCTACTCCGGCCGGCATTATGGCAGGCGCTGAAAGCTATTATCACCGATGTCCATGATGTACTCTATCCTGAGGCCAATTCTGTAGCTACGCGTACTCTTACACCGGATTGTACCCTATTATTATATCCCCAACGCGTGGAGCTGATCGATGACGATAGCTGATGTTGGTGTACGTCTGAACCCGCGCGTGTCTCTTTATCCCCGGAAGGCTGGATTACCTTGAAACGTGTGTTATGCGGTGATCTCGACGGAGATAGCATTTACCTGTGTGACGATGTGTACATTTTCCGCGGTCTCTATTTTGCTCGACTTCTCTGTCTCAAGCGAGGGGGATTTACTCTGGACCCCGATCTATGGACGGCTTTGCAACAAGTAGTTCCCATGGTGGATAAAGTACTCTCTCCACAGGAGCCGCCTCCTCTCACAGAATAGTACCTGACACTATAAATACGAGGGATGAGACAGAGTGTGTGTCATTCTCCGTTCGACATTTAGAGCAAGCATGTCACTACGAGCCATCCTCCCCCTTACACCTTACCAGGTGGGGTTATACGTCTATGAAGATAAAGTCACCCTGGTGGAAGATTGTGGAGCTATTTGCTGGGCGCCCGCTGAAACTCTATCGAATACGGTGACACTACAGCGTGATGGCTGGACTAAATTTAAACGGGTGTTGAACGGTGAGTTCGACGGACACCTCATCCACATAGACAATGCCATCTACGTATATTCCGTACCTCCCCTCTACGCACGCCTGGGCCGCTACCAAGATCCTACGCGAAGTTTCATCCTAACTCCCTCTCTGTGGTCAGCCTTGGAGAAAGTAGTGCCTATTGTGGACCAGCTGTTTACACCGGACGACCGATCACCAGACCAATTGGCGTGGGCTCGTGCTATGGAAGACGCGCTGGCTGAACCTTATGAAAAAAAACAACATGATGATCAATCCGATGATACAGCCGGGGAAGACGAAAGTACTATATCTATAGAATGCACAGCGGCTAGAGTGACAGTGTCACCTGATGAAGCGAACAACACACATGACGGGGACCCAGAACGATGAAGGGTAATAAGAAGACCGTGATGAAGCGGTCCCGAAAGGGAAAAAAGGAGTCCGCATCTACAGTGAACGAGGTGTTAACCGATTTGTATTACAGCCCTACCAGTCCAGCCGCATATAGCGCTGTGGGAGCGCTGTCTCGAGCTGCCCATTCTCAAGGCATCAGTCGAACTGAAGTTCGAGACTGGTTAAAAACCCAAGACACTTATAGTTTACATCGAGCAGCCCGACGCCATTTTCGCCGTAACCGAGTGATCGTAGGAGGTATAGATGCGCAATGGCAGGCGGATTTAGTGGACATGAGTCGATTTGCATCTCACAATGATGGACATCGGTACATATTGACCTGTATCGATATTTTATCCAAGTATGCCTGGGTACTACCCATTCGCACCAAAACAGGAGAGAATCTAATAGGAGCGTTCCAGCAGATTTTCAAGACGGGGCGCAAACCTCTTTATTTACAAACAGATGAAGGCACAGAATTTCTCAACCGACCCTTTCAAGCCTTTCTTAAGAAACAAAAGCTATTTTTCTTTCATACGTACAATGAGACGAAAGCTTCTGTGGTGGAACGATTCAATCGTACCTTCAAAGGACGAATGTACAAGTATTTTACCGCCCAAAACACCCGACGGTACATCGATGTACTACCTCAACTGGTACAAGGGTACAATCGCGCCTATCATCGCAGTATCCATCGAGCTCCCCGTGATGTGACAGAACGCAACGAACATCAATTGCGTGCTACGCTGTACTCATCCAGTTCACTACAACCACTCACGGCACCCCGTTACAAACGTGGAGATGTAGTACGGATCAGTAAAGTGAAAGGCCAATTTGAGAAAAGTTACTTGCCCAACTGGAGTGACGAGCACTTTGTCATCGTTCGCCATAAACCTCGACAGCCACACGTCTATCAACTGGAAGATCTGCAAGGAGAAACACTGCAAGGCACGTTTTACGAGGCAGAATTACAACCCATAGTGAAAACACCGAAAGACTACTACACGGTGGAAAAGATTTTGAAAACGGAACGTCGACGGGGCATCGCCTATCATTTCGTCAAATGGCAAGGGTGGCCTCGTTCGTTTAATTCCTGGGTGTCCGGCCGTGACATGAAACGCCTATAAATTCTAACCTCTATCATCACCAGCCTTCAGTGTAGGATTGTACCATGGATAGGACACATCTACCCTTACTGTTACGAGCTCGAAAAGCACAAGTGGGTACTGTAGTGTGTCTAATAGTGCTTGTGGGTACGTTATTTACAGGCGTGTTCTACGATTTGACGTACGTGGTATCCTGTTTGAACACCCTGCGTTCCACATCTCAGTCATCCACCACTTCGACCACGACGACGACGCTGCCTACGCCATCCAAGACGTCAAGGTACCGCCACGTATCAACCCAGACACCCACGTCTACCACACCGCCGTCCACACCGTCTACTCCATCCATCACCACCACGTTACCCTTTGCCCGCTACATCCAGCCATCCACCATGACGACGACCACGTCCCGTACCACGACTCCCAACTCCACGTCATCCTCCGTCATCCCTGAGAAGCGACGATCCTTCCACCCCATCACCACCACCACCACCATCAACACCTAGTACACCTACCAACACCACCACGCCGCTAAACATATTTACAGTGGACTCTCGTGAATCACGTTTACCACGACAACGGTACCCATTCGACTACGATCCCCGGTGGGATCCACGACAACAGGGGTGGGCTTCTAAACGCCGAGCGCAAATCACCAAATAAAGAAATAAAATAAAAAAACTAAAAAAAAACTATGGATCCTCGGTGGCAGCATCCTTTCACGTGTCTCATCGCTGGACCGACAGGGTCGGGAAAAACACACTTCGTTCAACGTCTCATCCAACACGGGTCAGCCCTCATTTCACCGCCTCTAGCTCGCATCCTGTGGTGTTATGGAGCTTGGCAACCCGCGTACGAGGAACTGGCACGTGTCCCGAGACTCACCTTAGTGGAAGGCTTACCCCCTGAGGATACACCCCAAGACACCTTGGTGGTGGTGGACGATCTCATGACGGAAACGGACAGTCGAATCACCCGTCTCTTTGCCAAAGGAAGCCATCATCGTCGGTTGAGCATCATCTACATCGAGCAGAATCTCTTCAGTAAGAACAAAGAGCACAGGAACATTAGTTTGAATGCTCAGTATGTGGTGTTATTCAAAAACCCCAGAGACGCTTCACAAATTACGCACCTGGCCCAACAGATGTACCCTAAAAACACGGCCTTTGTACGAGAAGCCTTTGAAGATGCTACCCAACCCGCTCACGGGTATCTACTCATCGACTTGAAACAAGACACGCCCTCTACCCTGCGATTGCGTACCCTCATTTTTCCCGGCGAGGTGCAGACGGTGTACACACCCAAATAAAAAAAAGAGTAAAGAAATAAAAGAAATAAAAGAAGAAGACAACGCACTCTAGCCGTCATTCATCATCATGTCTGCACGGATACGCAAGCACGCGCCGGCCCTGCGCGTATTATGCAGCGCGCCACCGGAGGTGGGCCGGGTCCTGGTGCG
>JAVTVY010012316.1:0-51323 GCA_036873755.1 Hanleya hanleyi
CGATTTTCAAACCATCATATATTCGCTATCCTTTGGGGTAGGAGTCTGAAAATTGCCACATTAATAGTGTTGGCCAAGCTCTAGCGAGAAATGCAAAATAATCCAAGATGGTCGCCATAATGACGTTACAGCTACGTCAGAACATAATTTTCGATCCGAAATTTTGAAATATTTTTTTTAATTGTATTTTTGGTGTGGACTATACCGTAAAAACTAGAAAATAATCATACATAATTGACTCAGATGGCACGGGCGCCCCTGATGGACCTTTGCCAGACTGGGTCAAGTTGGACCAGATCCTTATTTATGCATTAAGTTCGTTGGCGCTACCATACAATACAGCCCGTGACTGAACAATGAATAGCTACCAAGTGAAATGTGTCATTCTAACATAGCGTTAGACTTCCACCCACACATTTTTGAATCAGTTATACGGAATTCTGAAGATGAAGATGAAGTGGCGGCGCCAATGCTAAAACTATGGCCTATTAAAGAGGGCCCAGGGACCCGTCCTCGGATGTGGAATATATAACCGAAAATAAGCACAGATTACTCGAACTAGAAAATATCTAATATTATCAGTATACAATGATATAAACAAATGAACTGGTTTATGGAATATGTTGTGCTTGAATTCGCGGATAATGATGATCATGCCTTGTAACGGGTCAGATTGGTCGAAGAAAGAAACATCGTTGCATGTATTAAAGAAGATTGCTATTGCTGTCATGTCCTGAAAGAACTTCCAATTCACTGATTCATAAGAATGCATGAAATGCTACCAAGAACATTGCTCGTAAAAGAATTACATGGATACAATGTGGGGTATAGCATCAAATATCTTATGGAGGGTATCCTTATTTATGGGCAGCCTGGTATCCGGCTAACCGTGTAATTTTTACATGCCTGTAAGTAGCTTTTTGGCAAGGAATAACCGAAGCCGTTTACTGAAGCCAAATTGTGCTCATAACTTACTGATAGCCGATACGAATGTAAAAGCCGTGGAGGGTGCATACTTGTGGAAATACAAGAATGCTTTGAAGGAAACCAGCTATGCCGATGAGATGGGGAATGTATTGCTAGTACACTGACCACTGTTATTGAGGAAATCTCTACTTGTCATGCGCGTGCTTGTTTAGGGAAATTCAGCAAGAGACGCCGTCAGAAGAACTCTGTTTTCTTCACACAGTCAGCAACAGACAAGATATTAGGTGCGAAGAGCGGTTGAGCCAAGGGACAGGAGAAGGCGCTTCCTGAAATTGTAACCGCGTGAGCTTGTTAGGAATAACGTTAGATTGTTCCGAAATATGTTTTTATCTGAACAGAATGTTATGTCGAAGGCAGGCAACTACTAACTGACACACTAATTTCATCAGCAATGAAAGACTGGTGATTGATTTTTCAACCACAGCCATATTTTCACAAAGAAAGAGAGTGTTATGATTTGCCAGTTTGTAACCCCAAATTTCCACGGCAAGCACGTTGGGGAACAACTTCTTGACCGTGATATGTAAGTGGGCAAGATGTCCTGACCACTCTTGGTCTATCAACGAGGAACCAAAAACAGCCACCAAACCCAGGGTACCACCAGCGTCGGAAAACAGTTTGATCTGGTTTGATCACATCAGTGGATACCCGATTTGGAGAAAGAATGTTAACATTTCATTGAAAGACTCCAGGAGGGAGGGGGATTTTGGTTTAATGTCACACTCAAAGTTATTTCACTCATATGGTGACAGTCATTTTGAATGGTGGAAGAAGCTGGAGTACAAAGAGAGAACCACCGCCTGCCGGCAAGTAACTGACCGGTTCAGTGATGTGAGGCTAGCGATCACCAGCGAAATGCCTTTTACCACTCAGCCCCCGAGGGCCCCAGGAATATAAGCCAGGTGTTAATATAGACTCTAGCTTTATTCAAGTGGATGTGATGGTGAGTCTGTGATACACCTTTTGTTAAAGTCTATCAGGCAGCGGAGAAATGCCCTGCCAGACATCACGACTTTACAGGCAAAATTGAGCAAGCCAATGACAGACTGCAGTTTGACAAGAGAACCATCGAGAGGCGCCGGTCATAAAAATGCTTGTCGCCCCAGGTAAACCCGAATAAGGGGTAAATCGCTGACTCGATATGTATGATGCGGAAGGTATCATCTAAATAAATTTTTGCCATCATATCGCAGATCCTGTGAAATCGCACCGTTAATAGACAAGGCAGATTTTCCAGGGTAAATAAATCGTGTATCAACCTAAAAGTATTACGGGGGATTTGGTATAATGTCACACTCAAGGTTATTTTACTCACATCATGGTGACAGCCAGTTTCAATGGAGGAGGAAGCTGGAATACCTGAAGAGAACCACCCCCGGCCCCTCGGCAAGTAACTGGCAAGATTTCACAATGCACCAGCGAACTCGTGCCGGTTAAGCGGTGCGAGGTTAGCGATCATCAGCGATGCTCCTTAGACAACTCGGCCACCGAGAGCCCCTAAAAGTTTTAGGTATTTTTGGGGGACTAAGCCTAAAGTAGAGCCAACCATATTGCCGAAAGGAGGAGGCGAGAAGGGGCCAGCAACTCGACCTTTCGACAACTCTTTGTCTAATCTAGCGTCTACGATAGCAGAGTTGTGCATAGCAGATGAACGATTACGCGTGACGTTAAAAGCATAGTTTCTCGAGTGCCCAATGTCGAAACCGTTTGTGAAACTTGAAACAAGTAAATCCGCCTCAGGGTAGTTACCTAGCACAGTTTTTAGCCAGATCGGGTTTACTGGTGTTGGAAGAGTAACTTCCTTTGCCGCTGGACATGCTAATTTACATGTAAGGAGCCGGGAAGAATCCAATAGGCAACATTTGATGTAGTTCACAACCGTGGCATGTACGATAACATAAGTTTCATCCAGATTTGTTTTAGTACCGATAATCAGCATTGAGGATGCGATGCTGGTGGCCATATTGGATATCTATAGAAAAGAAAATAGCCAATAACATTCATGCGTGCTTGCTTGAGTCAATCATAGCAGAGCTACATGTACAGAAACCTCTCGATGGAGCCTTTATAGATACAATGTATATATACGATATATATTAGCATGTATACAAACACACATACATGTGTATGTCAATAATACCATTAGTGGTGACGCGGTAGCAGCCATATTGGATATTCAATGTGTAATAAAGTTTCCATTTATCGTTATTATTTTCGTGTTGAGTCAGTCATGCTCGTAGAAAAGCAATCTCGCGTATAAAAGCGATTCAAGTTGTCAAATAGTCGCCAACAGGAGGCTACTGTATATATTATGGCGGCCATATTGGATTTATGCAAATTAAGGACCTTCCATCTCCTGTAGAAACGGGCACCCCTTCTGAGATCATTCCTTATGCCCAAATGAGCCTCTGTGCAAAATATGGTGCTTTATTCCAGTCGGTCACGATCTTGACCTTAAGCCACCAGACTATAAGTCGCATATGATGTTATCATATTTCAGATCCGCATTATACATAGAGTAACTAAACACAACAGGGTTGTGTTTCCGGGTAACTTGCAGTAATTCACATTTAACCAAGTTGAACAACATGTTCCAATCTTGGCTCCATTTGATAAGGTTATTGATATCTAGTTGCAGTGCATAACAATCTTCCATAGTTTTAATTTCCCGTAAACATTTACTATCATCAGCGAAAAGGGCAACAACAGTACCTTCGGAAACACAGTCAGGTAAATCGTTAATGTATAATAAGAACAGGACGGGTCCAAGAATAGATCCTTGAGGAACCCCTGATAATACGGGTAGCCATTCTGAAAATTGGCCTTCGGCCACGACACGTTGTTTTCTATTGTGAAGGTAATATTTGGTGAGCATTGGCATGGACTTGAAAATTTGAAAGACTTGAAAATTGCACAATGAGCTTTGGGTCCTTGTATAATTTCATGCCATTGCCAACAGAATTGTGTCAGGAGACATATCGACCTCCATTCCAGTATGGAGATAAAACCTATGGCAGAGTTCTTGCCAGATATTCTTTACACACCAACATTCTGTTAAATTGTGAAATATGGTTTCTTCTTTTGTTTCAAAAAAGTACATAAATCACTGTTTTTTATACTCAACTTGAAAAGCAGTACATTTGTGGTCAGGTATCTCTGAATTGGAAGTTTTGAAGCTGTATAGTTTGCTGTTTATTGGGGTACAGAATATATGTCTTCAATCCAGACCGATGCCCAGTATACATGTACATGTATTTGCATTTTGGATTCTTGATCTGATTGGAGATGAAGATAAAAAAATACTGGGATCCCAAATATTTTTAGGTCAACTGAGATAAGGACGACTGGAACAGCCTTCCAGACTAAATCATTCAAGCCCCATCAGTGATAAGAGCCGATGATATGATACTGGGAAAATAGTAGGCCCAGTATAATTTTCAGATATTATACATACATAGTTAATTGTTGTAACCCATACCGATGACCACATCTCAGCAAGGACTGAGAAGTGTTGGAATTTTGTGGTGAGGATGTACCGGTATTACTAAACTAGTAATATTAATATTATTTAGTATTACTATTAAAACGCATGTATATTCAATCAATATTAAGCTTGCCAACACCTTGCAGGATTGTCTTTGATGTCCGTGTGATTTCCAAATATGGCAAGTGGTGGTTTTATTGATTTTCAAACAGGAAATGTTCATTTCCTTCCAATAGCCAATCAAATTTAAATTTTAAAGATGTCGTACAGTCTCATTTTTCCTAATATGGACCACAGAATATTTTTAGAGCTATGACATTACCGAACCGTATTCTGATAAGAAAATGTCTTATGTTGCCAAGGCAACACATGTAGTGTTTGACTTGAGTAGGCAAAGATGCTAATAATTCAATCACTCACAATTTTGTGGATGAAATACATGCCTCGCCGTTCATCTAAAAGTAGCAAAAACCGCCATGTTTCCTTCCCATAGTGCAATGCGAAACACGAGTAAACTTTTGCCTCAAGCATGCTATAAGTATAGGCACGGACTGAAAATTGCTGAAAAAAGTTATATCAAAGGATTTTTTTCATGATTTCTTAAGACTTGTTTCATTCTAGAAAGGCCGGTTCAGTGATTTTCCAGGTCCCTGTAAACAAACTTATGACGTTGATTTCCCCGAGTCGGCGAGGCCCATGTTGAAGGCATTGCTGTATCCGAATCTTGCTGCTGAAAAAGGGTCAATATCTCTTCTTTTTTGCCACTTTCAGATGACCGGCAAGTCGCGTATTCAATCAGTTGTTCCAATGAAATTGATCACCCCCTGATTTTATGGTGGGAAATTAACTTGCTGTTAATATATATGATCAAAAATCTTAGTTCTCTGATATGCTTTGAACTAATGAATGATGGATAGGCATATATCATACTGGTAAATAATCAATTTGTCATTTTAATAATCTGTTTGTTTTTTAATTCTTGTTTTTTTTTTAATTCTTGTTTTTTTAATTCTTGTGTTTTTAATTCTTGTTGACAGGTAGATGCCAGGTACTGTTGGCACATCTTTCATGGACAGACTCAGTATTTCTAGTAAGTTGTCAAATCAAATTATCAGAAGCTACTGAGAGATATGTGATCACCTTTCTCATCCTGCCAATATTCAATGGCAATTGTTTCATCAAACTATTCCCATGCACTGGTTGCTCAAATATATCTTATACTTCAAAAATTTGGTGGACTAGACGTTCTTGGATCTGCATACAGGGCTTCCTATTTTCCTTTCTGCAGTGAAGACTGATCCACATTATATAACCTGACACTTATAACTGATATGGTGTGGAGCAGTTACACTAAGCTGAACAAAATTGAAATAAACAGTATGTTAGCTTGTATTTGCAATAATAGCCACTACCTAGGATAATATTCGGGGGGGGGGGGGGGGGGGTTAGGGAGATAAAAGTTTTGCAAAGGTACAATACCTACTGGGTCGAGTTAGATGGGTGCCATATGGTGGATGCTTCAGCTGATCCTCATCACATTCAATCTTTTCTTAGCTTATCAAAGTGTACAACACCTGGAATTATTCCTTCAAATTTCCGTCACACAAACCTCCAAATTGATTGTGCCGGAGTGCAGTAATTGAAGTTTAGATTTCCAGAGAGAGAGGAGTACAAAGTCATTTTTACACTTTCGGTATATGTTTAGATGACTCTTATAAAATATAACTTTTAAATTAATTAATCAGTAAAATTTGAAAGAAGTTTTCACAGTGGATCTCTTGGATGGTTCTCTGGTTCCCTGCAATTTCCAATCATATTTGCCAAATATTGTTCAAATATTTGAATCTACCAATCAGAAGTCTTGTAGCTAGATGATATCCCATGATGCATACATATAGCATCTGGAAATGTCACCGTTTGTGACCATGATTCGTATGACAAAGCCATACCCTGGTAGAATGGATGTGCAACTTCTGAATCACATTCGTGACCTCAAGGCCTCTCTGAATATACTCATATTTGAGCAAATTAGAAGTCAGGCAATGTGTTGTATTTCATCTACTTTGAACTCAGTTGTGAGTATCCATTGCTTGTTTTGACTGAAGAGACACCCCACATGACATCAAAGAGATCATCCTAGAGCCCATTCTCATAGAAACTCTGCTTGTCTCTGAACATGGCAAAGCACACAGCACTGACGTTCATTCATTGGTTATTACTTTGAACAGACAGTCCATTTTAAAGTCGTACAGTGTACGCTTGCATGCAGACATGGTACAGACTATACAGACCTACATATGGTTGATGGAAATGGTTTGCGAAAGAGAGAGAGAGAGAGAATTAATGTTCAACATCATCTGAGAAAGAGAAACAATGTGAGACTTGCACAATATCTACTGTCCAACCAGATTCTGTAATTAATTGCCACTTCCTGTTGGCCTATTTTGGCTCATTTAACCAATCAACTGACAGGACTAGCACTTCCGGTTTATCTTGTGGAATGCCTTATTGTGCTAGCCTGCCATTGACTGAAGAGAGGATTTGTCTCCCTTTATTTTGTGGTACCTGTTCAAATCTACATGTATTTGATTTCTATCATCTTTCAACAGGTCAGAGAGAATTACCTCTCTAAAATGGAGGTAAAAAAGGTGATTTTTGCTTAATAACTTTTTACTTATGCATCATAATGCTCTAAAATCTTCAGGCGACTTACCTTATACATGTCGTAACAGTGGTTTTTCAATGAAAGTATCGTAGTCTAATTGTTAATAGTGAACAAAATATGTCGTCTATTCTTATGCAAATTAGATAGATGACATTTTGTTTTTTCAATAACATGTGATGTGGATATATACAGATCATGGTTGCCTCTGGCGGATGTCTCTTTGTTCAACAGTCTTGAATTTATTGGACAAAAACAACCTTTTTTACCTCCATTTTAGAGAGGTGGTTCTCGCTAATTAGCGACATGTCCGATAGCAAGAGGAGCGGTTATTAAGTCTGAGTTTTAATCAGATTGCGCTTACCTGTTCAAGGACTATCTGGTCACAATCAAGGGAAGTAACTCTGGTGACCTTTACACAGTAAAGGGAGATAACTATACAGCTGAGAATACAAAAGTCTTCTTCACAGCATATTAAAGATAAAGAAAGCTTAACACATCAGTAGCAGATTTCATGTTTTCCTCTTATGAATTTCATTCAGCATGTATTGGATTTTAACACTGAATAAAACTTGTGGGCATTAATCATGCATTTTCTGCTGCCGGTTCCCCCAACCTATCTTCCACATATTCCTTTGCATCATTCTTCTCAGACACAATGGGATTGGCTGATATTCTTCCAATTCTCCTCACAAGCCAATGAAGATGCCAGATTTGTTTTTACCCCTCGGCCATTTTGGCCTCGGGGTATTGTCGTTGCCATGTACGTCCGTCCGTCCGTCCGTTAACGCATTTTAGGCAAAACCGCTTGAGATACAACCACCAAATTTTCTACACTTATTTATCTAGTGCTAAGTCAGACGCCTATTGAAAGTGGCTTCCCTCGGCCCATATTTTACAGAGTTCTGCCCCTTTACAGATATATTGATTTCTATTTCTGTCCTATATGCCTGAATATAACCAACTATATCTGCAGAACTGTGTTTGGTATAGCTACTATATTTTGGAAACTTATTTATATTGTTGTATTCTACAAGCCAACAAAGGATTACTCGCCTCGGCTTATGGAGTTATGCCCCTTTCGGATGTAATAATCTTCGATTTTGTTATCTGTAGTTGAATGTACAAGTTATATCTGCAGATCCGTGTTCAGTATAGCTTATTCATCTCGGTTCTTATTTTACAGTAGTGCTAAGTCCGACGCCTATCGAAAGTGGCCCATACTTTACAGAGTTATGCCCCTTTACTGATATATTAATTTCTATTTCTGTCCTATGTGCCTGAATGTAACCAACTATATCTGCAGAACTGTGTTTGGTATAGCTACTATATTTTGGAAACTTATTTATATTGTTGTATTCTACAAGCCAACAAAGGATTTCTCGCCTCAGCTTATGGAGTTATGCTCCTTTCAGATGTAATAATCTCCAATTTTGTTATCTGTAGCTGAATGTACAAGTTAAATCTGCAGATCCATATTCGGTACAGCTTATTCATCTCGGTTCTTATTTTACAGAGTGCTAAGTCAGACGCCTATCGAAAGTGGCTCCCCTCGACCTATATTTTACAAAGTTATGCCCCTTTACTGATATATAATTTTTCTATTTCTGTCCTGTATGCCTGAATGTAACCAACTACCGGTATATCTTGATCATCCCACATAGAACTATCTCTTCCCCAATTCACACTACACATGGGTCACAATCACTTGGGGAAAGCCGAGGGGTTTTGATTAAATCAATCTCGTGTTAAAATTTAAATTGACCAATCAAATGTTCCAAAACTGGAAGCTATCTCTTGATGCATTGGAGTTTTTCTGAAAATCCATTCAGCCCAATTTTTCATATACCGGTACCCATTTGTACTTTTGTTTTCCTCAGTGTGGCAGTGAAATTTCTATAGACATTGAACTACAGGAAATATTGTTTACATGTTTTTTTATTTTATTTTTTTGGCAGTTGCAGTCCAAACCAGACATGCTGTGGAACTAAATGCTGTGACAACATAGTGGCTTTCTATAGGTTGTGGTATTTTTGGTAAGATCTTATCACCATGCACCCTACTAGTAAATCTCGACTAGTCCCCCAATTGCTGGCTATCATACATATGAATATTCTGACCAACATCTTTGTTTCATTGAATATGTCACATTTTCATTGGTTGTTTTTCATGTCCTGCTCCATGGGCATCTTGTGTTAAGGAGCATGTGAGTTGCTGGATTACTTGACTGACTGAATACGGTACTTAGTACACCATATTAGCATAATTTGAAGTGAAGAGATTTGAGTCACCTAGAGAAAGCTACCTTTGTAATATAACCACCAGTTCGTAAAGAGTGAGTGAGTTAGGGTTTAACGTCGCGATCAGCGCTATTTCGGTCATATAGTGACGATATAACTAACTACGATATGATTAGCTGGACATGTGTGACTATCCATGTACAGTCATCATGTAGTGGGAATTAATTTTCCCCTCGTTTCAACAGACATGGTACAAAACTCCTGCTGCTCACCCACTTGGGAGACAGTTTGTAAAGAGGTAAAATGAAGAGACATCGACTGTAGTATATAGAATACTCCACTTGAACAAAATGTGCCGATAACACCAGGAGGTGCATGAGACGTGGCTGATAGCAGTTCGTTCTTTCACTCTTTTTCCATCTCTTCAAATCGATACAGCAGTTGCAGTTGGTGATGGGCCAGAAGCCTGTTAAGGATGGATATCTGACCTTGACATATTGTTTTTTTTTTAGGCCTTATTAAACATCAGAATAGATTTGATACTTTTAGCATGATACATGTACTGTAAAACATGTTTCTTTCGCGTGCATGAAACTTTCGCGATTGGAATAAATCGCGAAAGTTTCATGCACGCGAAAGAAACATGTTCATATGACAAGGGCGAAGACAATAACGCAACAACAACAACAACAGAAAAAGGACACGAGAGCAATTGTTTTCGACATTAGCACAGTTGTAATGGTCTCACCACCAAAGCTGTATTCAGAAGCGACTGTTTAAAACACCGGATACAACTTAATACAATTAATTCTGCTAAATTAGTCCCAAGACTTGCATATGCGAAGCAAGTGTAATATTAGAAACGATCATCAATGTCCTCGTATGCCGCCTTGATGCTGGCCGATTTGATCCCCCGTAGTGCTGGCACGAATACACATTTAAACCCATTGTCAGCTAATGCCGACAAGAAATCCTCATCACCATCACGGTGGGCTTTGAAAACATCAAAAATGACAATCAAATGACAACTACCTGCATGATATCTCGTGATATAGTGTTTATTTACCTACGGGAATTCCTTTTAAGGCTGAAACAGCGGGATTGAAATAATCTGCCCCCAACAGCCAGGGGACCTGTTTGAATAACAGTACTGTAAAAAGACCACACTGAGAGCAATCACATGTGAATACACATGGCTTTGCCGTTTTTTGCCGCCTCCGGTATGTATTTCCCCATCTATTACTATGATATATTTGTAAATTATTTTTTTTCTGGCACAGAGAGAATGCGAAAGTTTCATGTCGCGAATTTTTTTAAATTGAAAAATCGCGAAAGTTTCATGTCGCGAAAGTTTCATGTTTTACAGTATCTCTTCTTTCCTCTGTTGGTTAATTGTGCCATTTATTGAACAATACCATTTCTGGAACAATATTCTTGAAAACAGCCATTGTCACAATGGGGTACCAGAATAGTGTCTGTTCTGTGTCATTTCTTCTGAGGCCTATTTGCGGGATCCTGTTTGACGTTAAGAACAAGTTGGTAGACAGGCTGCTGCCGTTGGGCACGTTGAGTCCGTGGATTATCATCTGCACAAGTCCAGGTAATCCCTAAATCCTTGATGAAATTCAAACCAATCAAAACTCAAACCTCGCTGCAGATTGGCCTGATGAGCTGCTTCAGCGTACTTACTGATTGGTTCGGTTTACTATAGCTATTTATATCCAGAACTGCTATCGGTAGCTAACCAGGCCAGTGTATCGATCGTAACCTATCGATTGATACACTGGCTCGCGAGGATGGTGGATTACATAAGGAACCATGAAGGAATGAACAGGATGCAGCTTACTCTCACATTCAAGTGGACAAAATAAAATACTGTGCACGGTGGCAATTATGATAGAAATTAAAGGATTGCCATGCACATTAATACTTCGAGTGTTACATGGCAAATGGACAGCCCCAAATATTTCTGTTTGTAACACAGGAAATTTATTAATAATATCTATGTTAATTTTAGGCCACTTAATTAAATGTCAAACACATTTTCCATGTATTAAGTTAGTAATCAGGGCAGTTCCAAGTACTCAATATGAGACCTCCTTCAATTTTACATATTGAAGGGTGTATATTCTTTATTGTATATCACTGTTAAAATACAAAAAATATACATTACATGTATATTTTACTGTGCATGTAAAATCATAGTCTTCTGATAAAGAATGCACATGTCCGATAAAAATTCAATACTTTTAATTATCATCAACCATGATAATAATTTCTAAAATGAAAACAGTTCAATGACTCAGACTATGACTGCATTAGGGGAGGTAATCCAACTGAATATATTTTTAAACTTTTTTTCTTTTGCTTGGCGTTTCCATACTTCAGACTATGACATCACTGTTGAAATTGCTTGTATCTGCCCATTCTTTTGTTGTACATTTGGCTTTGGTTTGTTATAATTATCTGTTAATCTGTCCCATTATTCTATTTTCTCTGGAGTTCTATTTTTATCAGTATTTAAAACTTTCTTCGGGCGATGACATCAAGACCTGCAACAACAGTTCAAATATGAACAATAATAAATTTTTACACTTTAAGTTCAATTTAACTTCCTAATTTCAGTGCTGATTTATATTTGAAGGTGTTCTTACTTGTTCCAGGATGTGTGTGCTGATGTTATTTGTGGTATGTTCTGGTGGAGGATTCTGGATGCGACGACGTAACCATGGCAATGGACTAAGAGAATCCCTTACATCGCCTGAGGCTGGATACGTGTGGACACCTCATCAAAGTAGGTCACATTTTCTCTATAATGAAAGTGTTCTCCATTCTACATCTCCTCCTTCATAATTACTTGGTGATTCAATGTATTTTCCGAAAATAATCCATTTTATTTCAGAGAAAGAGAGAGAGGTTTTATTTCATTGTAACTAACTGTAGGGCGCTGCCACCGTATATGTCAGAGTTGAGGTAAAGTTAAGTGGAAGTAATGTTAGCTAGCATTGTGGCGGAGACCCTGTGACACTATCATTGATGTTGCCTCTGTTACTCACAAGAAACACCAACAATGTCACTGCCCATAGAGCCTCGCTTTCATGTAGAAATATGGTGATGCCCTACAGTCACTCGTCGAAAAATAAACACATCCCACATTAACTCATCAATCGGATTATTTCCATGAAATACATTATTTCATGGACCATTTACATGTATATAGTGCAGATTTCTGAAGAAAAGTCATTTGACCTTTTATGATTTGGCACACCTCGGTACCTGAATCCATTGTTGTTTGTAACAAGACACAACAATAGCAACAGTCATGGTTAATGGTTAAACAAGGGAAGCAACTTTGACATCAGAGCAGAGGGCATATAATATTAGTGGTTATCCTGTTGTACATGTGCAAGCATCACAAGTCTTTGATACATTTTGATTGTGATGTGACTATATGACCAGTTGCAGCTTCATCTCTGCAGAGATCACAGAAAAGTAATATTCTTACAGTGGAGATCATTTTACTGGAGTTGTCTCCCATGATCTTTGGGAGTTGTCTCCCCTTGGTCTATGCCACCAGTGCAGAGATCGCAATAAAGTTGAACTGCAATTGAATTGAATTGAATTTGTCATAATACAGGAGGAGGGTGACTGTCAATATTAGGGAAAAGCATTTTGTAGAGCAATATTTCAACATTTATTTATCTATGTCATCATCAGGAGTGATAATTTACAACATGTTCCATGGGTATATATAAGTCTTACAGAACATTCAAAGATAATCAACGAAACAAACCTAAACATATAAGGACACATACATAAAAAACATAATAACAGGTTTGTGGGGCTTGGGAGCCATCCACTTCATTGGCAGGGGAGACCTTAATGATAATCAGTGGCGGCGGAAGCTTCCAAAAACTGGGGGGGGGGGGCTTGACTATCATAGCACTTTAGGTGAGGGTCCAGGGGCCGCCTAGGCCCCGGAAGCTCTGCGCTCCTAGATGGCTGTAGACACATTCTGACCGATTTCCGGCATATAAAACGATGTATCATCAGTATATAATCAACTGCATTTTGAGATTGTTTTTGTTATTTTTCTTGTCATTTAAAAGAAAAATTGAGTTGATAACTTTTGAACGTAAAAAAGTATTTTTCCTTTCCAAAATTCGAACTATACGCAGTGATCTCGAAGAAATTAACATTTCAGCAGAGGGTTGGAGAGCGCTGACACGTTTGGAGAGAAAAGTACGAACACAAAAAGAAATAATATGAAACTAAGTTTTAGCCTGATTTTGAACCTTTATAAATCAGCTAATCATTGGATGACGCATATGCATATTCCATGCAAATTATCATATATAGCAGTCACGATTCGTCATACTGAACGGAACAGAAGAATGATCAAATCAGAGCACTTTAAACCAAACTGCAACGTGCCCCTCCAGTGCAAAGTCGCCGCTCCATGAAAACCTAGTTTACAGGGCGGCGTGAAGCGCTGCGAGAAAAAACCCGGCCTGTATATCTGGTCACATCAGGACCAAAATCATGAAAAAGTCACCCAGCTTTTGTTGAAATTGGGGGGGGGGGTTCTAAAGTCTGGATGACAATATTAGTGGCTGTGAATCAACAGTACCTTTACTGCAGCTTTACCGAGCATACATGGACAAATTTTGTCGCAGCATTTCAATTTGATTTCAAGGTCATTAACGTAGTGAACATTAGATAGTTGAATACATTTAGTATCACTGGGCATAAGAGGCTGTATGGTGTTAAATAGAATATCTCTCTCTGTTTTAAATCTTGTACATTCCAGCAGAAAATGTTGCTCATCTTCAAGCTCTTGACAAAAAGTACTGTACTCACTTATCCTAAACTGCTTCAACGTTACCTGGTGGTGCCCATAGGAATTAAGAAGATGCAATTTTCAGCCTGCAGTTTATGTTTAAAACTGCAGTTGGTCTCTAATTTACTAAATTTAGTAATTCTCTCTGTCCAGCTGCACACAAAATGTCAAAAATTTCAATGTAGATTTAGAGTAGTTGCAACCTTGATTGTCCCAGAGATATAAACATGCAGCTCAAGGGTCAAAGCGAAACCTCTAGTTGTTTAGTTGTCAATCTTTTTCTCGGATGCATATCCTGTATTCCCGGGAGGAAATTTTAATTTCCGCTATGCCCCTTCCCCCACAATATAAGATAAGAATGGGTGGATGAAAGTGTGCAGGCGGCTATGTACTTAGATTGAACATTTATTGAAGCCTACAACACCCTGTAGACAGAAAAATATTTTGGCATTCAATTCATGCACTTGTGTTCTACATATCTATCCCCATGTACCTTTGCAGATTTACGTCGACCTCGCCATCCTCGGTCAACTGTGAACAGTCGTTCTCATCCAATCAGCAGTGACGACACAACACTGCCTCAGCATGCTCAACAACCTCCACCATACTCGGATGTAGCATCCTCAAAACCACCGAGCTACGAGAGCCTTTACCGAGATGCAGTCCCAGGGGGAGATAACCCAATGTTCAGATCAGAAGACACTGCATGTGGTGTTCCCAGTGCTGAGAATAAGGAACAGCCCCCAGAGTATAAGGTTACGTAGCCTAACAGATTTTCTGTCATGGCTCAAATATGTGCTTTGAATTTTCTATGTAAGATATTACAAAATTGGCTCAATGTAGGTAGCAAAAATATTGTATTTACCCATTTTTCTATTTGAATTTTGTTGTTTGTTTTGTATGAATGTTACATATTTTAAGTGCTGAATTGAGTTTGGTCAAAAAAGTTCTGTGCGTGTTGAGAAAAGTTTATTGTGATTCAAACAATGAAGAATGAGTACATTTAGCACTGGCAGGCTTCTTAGGTGTTATTAGTACAAGTAGTGGGTAGATCCTTCACACACAAAAAAACAGAACTACTCACTCGCAAATGTTTGATATTAGATATGATATGTTTTGTAAAGATCTGTTATAAATTTATTACATCTTTAGTCAGAAACTAAATGTGATTATACGTATGTTTTTGTTTGTTTGCTTTTTTGTTTCTTTAAAGTTTTTTAAAACTGTATATAGAGAAGCGTGGACTGTCGAACTGTTGACCTCTTTCATCAAGATTTGCCATTGGTCCGTAATGCAGGGCCTCTTTCACCAAGATTTGCCCTTGGTCCGCAATGCAGGAGTGAATGGGACTGATTAGGTATTTGCCGATATCTTTGATTTACAAACGATAAAATTCTGAAATTTCAGTATGTGCTAGGAAACTATATTTTGCAACACATACTAACATTATACTTCATATTAGAGTGGTTTGATATTTACAGCCAAATTTGTCAATCTTGATCTCTAATCTCTAAATTTATATGTTAAGAGCCAATGGCTAAGTCAAGCAGACATTAATTGCTGAACTCGAGAGCTGGATGGTCACAATAAGCTATGACAAATGCCTGCATTTAAAAAAAATCTTTTTACTATGTAGTGGTAACTCACATATCTGCTCTCACAGGAAGGGTGCTCGAGCAATCACCATGATCACTTGTTCTTCTTTCCCTGAACACCTGAAACAGTACCAGGTGTGCTATTCACCACCCCACACCTGGAACAGTACTAGATGTGCCAGATTCACCGCTCTCAGTAGCAGGTGTGCTATTAACCACTCACACATGAAACAGTACCGAGTGTGCTATTCACCACTCCCACGCCTGAAACAATACTTGGTGTGCTATTCACCACGCTCATACCTGGAACAGTACCAGGTGTGCTATTCACCACTCACACCTGGAACAGTACCAGGGGTGCTATTCACCTCTCTCGCACCTACCAGGTGTGCTATTCACCACTCTCATACCTGAAACAGTACCAGGTGTGCTATTCACCACTCTCACACCTGAAACAGTACCAGATGTGCTATTCACCACTCTCACACCTGAAACTGTACTTGATAAACTATTCACCACTCTCAAACCTGAAACTGTACTTGATAAACTATTCACCACTCTCAAACCTGAAAAAGTACCAGGTGTGCTATTCACCACTCTCACACCTGAAACTGTACTTGATAAACCATTCACCACTCTCAAACCTGAAACTGTACTTGATAAACTATTCACCACTCTCAAACCTGAAACAGTACCAGGTGTGCTATTCACCACTCTCACACCTGAAACTGTACTTGATGAACTATTCACCACTCTCAAACCTGAAACTGTACTTGATAAACTATTCACCACTCTCACACCTGAAACTGTACTTGATAAACTATTCACCACTCTCAAACCTGAAACAGTACCAGGACTGATATTCACCACTCATACCTGAAACTCAACCGGGTGTGCCATTCACCACTCACACCTGGAACAGTACCAGGGGTGCTATTCACCTCTCTCGCACCTAACAGGTGTACTATTCACCACTCTCACACTTGAAACAGTACCTGGTGTGCTATTCACCACTCTCACACCTGACACAGTACTTGGTAAGCTATTCACCTCTCTCACGCCTGAAACAGTACCAGGTGTGCTATTCACCACTCTCACACCTGACACAGTACTTGGTAAGCTATTCACCACTCTCAAACCTGAAATAGTACCAGGTGTGATATTCATCACTCATACCCGAAACAGTACCGGGTGTGCCATTCACCACTCTCAAGGCATATTCTTCTGAGAATACATACACCTGCAGCCATATCCTTTTGAGAATACCTACACCTGCAACCATATCTGAGAATCCAAACACCTGCAGCCATATTCGTATCAGAATCCAATCATCTGCAGTACTATCCTTCTGAGAATCCAAACACCTGCAACCATATCCCTCTGAGAATACCTACACCTGCATCCATGTTCTTCTGAGAATCCATACATCAGCAGCTGTATCCTTCTGAGAATCCATACATCTACAGCCATATTCTTCTGACAATCCATACATCTGCAGCCATATCCTTCTGAGAATCCTACACTTGCAGCCATATTCTTCTGGGAATCCATACATCTGCAGCCATATCCTTCTGAGAATCCATACACCTGCAGCCATATTCTTCTGGGAATCCATACATCTGCAGCTATATCCTTCTGAGAATACCTACACCTGCAGCCATATCCTTCTGAGAATCCATACATCTGCAGCCATATTCTTCTGAGAATCCATACATCTGCAGCCCTATCCTGCTGATAATTCCTACATCTTCAGCCACATTCTTCTGAGAATCCATACACTTGCAGCCATTGGGTGGTGCTTAGTTGATTCGCCGCGATATAGCTGAAATATTGTTTAAAGCGACGTTAAATTCTATTCACTCACTCACTCACTCCTTTTGAGAGTCCATACATCTGCAGCCATATCCTTCTGAGAATCCATACACCTGCAGCCATATTATTCTGATAATCCATACGCATACAGCCGAATTCTAATGAGAATTCAATAGCCCTTATTAGTATTCAATACACAGCCGTATTCTGAAATTAATATCTGCAGCTTCAGTTTTTCAGAGAACTTAATGTTTTGTATGTCTGCCATCCTTACAGCTTGAGTATGCCTGTGTTATATACAAGTACATATATACCATATAGACAGGAGAAGATCATATGCCAGTAATGAATTCACTGTCAAGGACAATCTTTGTTAAGACTTGATTAGTCAATTAATCAGTATTGGTTACAAAATTATTGCTCGTTTAATATGTACAGACTACATAGACAATGCAATTTACATTCAGCTTGTAGATGATAATAGATAATGTGATAGTTAATGACTTTGGATGTGATAGTTACCAAGTTTTTCATGTTTATGTTCCAAAATCTGTCCATGTATGAGTTTGCCTGAGTTCTTCCCTATGAGTTGGCTCGGCATTATGGCCATTCATTGTAGATTTTAGAATTTGTTTTGACTGATATAAATAATAGTGATCTATTTTAGCCACTTCAAAAGTGCCACTGCAGACCTTGAATTTGGAAAATGTGAGGGCAAGGCCAATTTGGTGGAATTAAGGGCACAAAGGCCTGGCTGGCCTAACATAACTTGAAAATTAGCAGCAGGTAGGTAGGGCATCCACAAGAATGGTCTTGGTAGCCTTGATTAAATTCAAGGCCTGCCACTTGCATATAATGCATGCACTTGACATTGATATGGTGGATAGCCCCATAAGTTTTAGGGTCCCAGGTTTCAGGAACCTGATTGTAAGATTCAGTATGATAGATTTCTAGAGGGGAATTCATGTAATAATAAATGGTGATTAGGCATTTTTTTCGATTTCCTGTGGTTGAATCTGTAATCCCATACAAAATTTAAAACGAAAATTAAGTTACATTCATAAGAGAAAATAATAATAGGAGACTGACACTTTGCTAAATTATCGGTAGTTACCAAAAGTGACATTTTGTTACATTCTGTGTATGCTGCATGCGCAATGAAATACAATGGCCATAATTAATATCTGCCATAATACAGAGCCAACCCATAAAACTACTATAAATGGGGTAGTAAGTTTGTAGGATTCACAACTAAATTTCTGTTCTTGTTTGAACAGCTACTGTTTTTGATACACAGACAATCACTATATTTTATCTATATCCATATCCTGTTCCCATCTTCAGTGTTCATATGCTCATTGAAAATTGTAATTGCATATATCCAGAGCAGAAGTAAAATAGATTTGCATTTGTAACACTGTATACTTCAATCTATTGCCTTGTTCTTTCTCAACAGCTAAAGCAAAGTGGATTTATTGAAGCTGTGGATGTTTTAAAAGCTACATGTATTTATATATCAATCTGAATCATCAAATCATCTTATATTTTCACTTCGTCTAACTTTTATTGTTGTTCGATAAGCTGTATTATTGAAAATGCTCTTGAACATTTTTTCCATAATCCCACCTTTGTTCCAATTAACCTCCTATTTTAAGTTTTATACTGTGAAAGAAGAGGGTATTTTTAAAGTTGTGAAGTTATTGCAGCTTGTTGAAGCAAAGTTTTGTTTGCATGCTTTGAACACAATATTTGGAATTGGATATATCTGCCTGGTACTATTTGTTTTCATATTTTTATATCTTCTAAATAATCTTTTCTGTTCATTTGTTTTCATCAAAAAACAGATTTTGCATTTTCCATAATGAGATGATCATGTCTGAATTGGGTCCTCAGTTGCAGCAATAACCTCAAATATGTCAAATATGTAACTGCTAGTTTCCATTTAGGTATTTTAAGTTAATACAGAAATATTGGATGGGTAGCACTGTGGAAAGCTCAAAGTGATAGAATATACGGTCCCTGTCTAAATGAACCTTAACAGTAGAATTGGCTGCTTTTCTTCCAGTTTTTCCCACAAGCCAATGAAAATGCCAAATTTCCATTTCAAAATTTGAATCGACCAATCAAGTTCTTGAAAATTTGAAGATATCCCATGCTGCATGATCCCATGTTCTCAAAACTCCATAAGACAATCAAACAAGTGATATTCTGCATATCATACTATCAAAATATATGTAACAATAAAGATATTGGCTGATGAAAAAATTTTGAAATTGTAAGATCAAAAGCTTTGAAATTGTAAGATCCAAAATTCAAAAATTGAAAGATCAAAACTTTAGAAATTGTAAGATACATGTATACTGATCGATTTTGAAGAGGTGGGGGATAAGGTCAAATCAGACACCGTTATTATCTCAAATTCTCCATGTGAATAGTACGAAAACAGATTTTTTTCTGACCGGACACCTCTATCACCTTGTTCGAATTATTGATGATTATACTGTACATATTTGACTGATTATACAGTTGAATATAATAAATTTCTAGATGGATATATTTGGTTGATGTGAAAGATGAAAAAGAGCCTCCTTCTCTCTGGATCATTTTTTTTGTTTGTTTGTTTGTTATTTATAGCCTGTGAAGCTAGTTTTATTCAACCTATAACCAGGTATATCAACATAAGATGTTACATGTATTTCAAATACAGTCTCCATATATCAAATACAATCAATCAATATTTGACGGATTAGTGCTGCTCAAAAGGTTCAAAATGTGGATAATTTTGTTGATTTACATCTCATGATAGGAAGTGAAAAAACAGGCTCTCAAAACAAGTTTTGGGGGGGATGTGGATGATGGTATTATGGTGAAATGTCGAAATATGGAGTCTCTATATATAACCCCATGCTTTATATAAACATAAAAAGCATGGGGTTATATATATAGAGACCCCATATTTCGACACTTCACCGTAATACCACCGTCCACATCCCCCCCCCCTCCCCAAAAAAAACTCCTGTTTTGAGGGCCTGTGATTATGAGGTAAAAGTTTGAGCTATTTTCTTACAGGAGTGTAATACGAAACATACATACTGTGAAAGTGCTTTCTTTAAACATTTAACATCTATATCCAGTATTGTGTTATTGTTTAGAATTATGTTGTGTGTTTTTTGGTGGAGGATGTAGTTTTATTTTCATACTTTAATTATTGGATGTCCAGTTTATTATTATTTTTGTTTACATTTCCCCCAGGTTGTGATATTAGAGGTATTAGAATAGGGATTTTGCATCTTTTGATTTTGTTATCCTCTCACACTAGAAAATATATAAATAAATTTCGTTATTTGAAGATGTAGTCAACCCCAATATTTAAAATTTTATTGAAGTGGTGATTAGTAGTCCATGACTGCTTTCATAAACTTTTCATTGTGAGTCAGAAGTTCCTCTTCATGACACCGGGTGTGAAAAGGAATAGGACCCCACCGTGGGACCCGGTGTGAACAGGAATAGGACCCCACCCATGGGACCCGGGTGTGAAAAGGAATAGGATCCTACCCGTGTGGTTTCCGGATGTGAAAAGGAGTACGAACCAAACGTCGTGATATGACTGAAATAGTGTTGAAAGTGACATCAAATCATATTCATTCACTCACTTACTCACTTCACTACACCAAGTCAATTTTTACATTGCCACATTGAACCTTCATTTGATATATCAGACCCCCTTCAATATTCAAAGAACTTATAAATAGACACAAGACGTCACCGACTTCAATATCAGGAGGAATGACATCGCTACTTGAGGAAGATGTCACCCTACACACAATCGGTGGGTAGGTTCTCATTGGTTCGTCTCTCATTTGAGGTGAAATTTATGCCTCCGATTGTGAACACTGAAGGTGGTCAGATATATCAAGTGGGAATGTAGAAATTGACTTGATGAAATCAAGATGCAGAAACTGGACAGAGAAGGTTCCAGCATATGTAAAGGTCACAGTGCTCGAGCCCATTGTCTGGGCAATTTTATCCCCTTGAAATGGAAGCTAAGTTTGTTCTTTTTCAACTGTCAAAAACTTTCCATATTTGAGACTGGTCATATGTGGACCAATAATCTCCTTTATAAAATTTTAGATTTGTTTTGGCTGATTACTTCTTTAATTTTCTGCCATAGGCATACATAGTATCTATGATGCCGGTATTCCACTGCAGGTTTACATACCCTCCAAGTGTATGTGCTCATACCCTACCAAGTAGTGTCAATGTTTTTTTTGAGTTTCTTGTTTCATGCTGGTCATATATTTACTCAAACAAGTATATTACTTTTTGCTGTGTTAAGGATTTACAATGAAGTTGATTTGCCACACAAGGCTGAAAATGGATGAAAACAGTTTATTCCATTTTATTATGTTAAAGTATGGTATTCAGTGGTAATATGGGATAATTATGTTGCAATTTTATGTGATATGCTGTAATTTTTATGATATACCTTGGCTGCTTGTTTTAAAGAAAAAAAAATATATATATATTTAATTGTATGCTAGCCATAACATATCTTAATATCACAAACATATTGAAGTATCTCAAGTGAGAATTAGTACATGTATATATATAATTTGGCATCTGTGACTCCTTCCTGTGTCATTGAACTGTGGATATAACTTCGATATTGACTGCCTTAAAATCTGTCAACATTTTATTGTGTTATAATTTGTCACTTGCCGACTTTACTGATCTAGTGTAAGTAGGCTACTGGTGATGTTCATAACAAGAGCCTTGAATATCTTTCTCGTGTATGAGAACTTTCCATGTAACACCTCGATACATGTATTTCAACTTGGAAGTCCTTGCTTAATAGACATGCAGTGTTTCCGCATAAAAAAAATAGAAAGATGGGAAGCTAAGGAATGTTTTCTTTGTCTTCTGTATTTAAATGTGAGTTTTTGACAGATCAAGAGGATCAGAGAGCAGAAAAACTTTCTCGTTTCAGGAAAAACAAAATTGTGGTTTGCAATACTGTTTTCTCTCTGCATCTTGGGTTTTTTTTCTCTATCTTCTATGTCAGCAGTCTTCACGATTGATCTCCCATCTAACAGAAAGATACAATTGTTATAGAATATTTATTAGAGTATTGTTTTCAGTGCGCTTTGTTGTTTTGTATAGTTTTTCAGACGTTCTAGTGTTTACAACCTTGGTAAAGTTTTTGTACCATGTTCAATAAAGGAAAAACTAAGTTATATATGTCTTTTGCATTTTTATACGCCCGCCCAAAAGGCGGACGTATTATGTGATGGCGGTTTCTGTCCGTCTGTCCGTCCCCCGTGTCTGGTCTATATCTGGAACAGTTTTCTATCTACAGTTCTAATTTTTGATGAGTGGATACCCTATGGGGAGACGATGTGTCGCGTACCAAAATGAAGGTCGAGGTCAGAGGTCAAAGGTCACTGGCCTAAAAAACAGGAATTCACTGAAGTGTTCGTGTCCGGTCTATATATGTGAACGTTTTCTGTCCACAGTTGCAATTTTTTGTGAGTGGATACGCTAGGTGGAGACGATGTGTCGCGTACCAAAATTGAGGTCGAGGTCAGCGGCCAAAGGTCACTGTTGCCCAAAATCAGTAAATCATTGATCATTGACAGTTTTCTATCTACAGTTCTAATTTTTGGTGAGTGGATGCCCTATGGGGAGACGATGTGTCGTGTACCAAAATGAAGGTCGAGGTCAGAGGTCAAAAGTCACTGGCCTAAAAAAAGGAATTCACTGAAGTGTTCATGTCCGGTCTATATATGTGAACGTTTTCTATCCACAGTTGCAATTTTTTGTGAGTGGATACGCCAGGTGGAGACGATGTGTCGCATACCAAAATTGAGGTCGAGGTCAAAGGTCACTGACCCCAAAATCAGGAAATTATTAAAAATAACGTTTTTTTGTATCCGTAGATACATTAGGGGGACACGATGTGTCACATACCAAAATGTAGGTCAAGGTCAAAGGTCAAGGTCACTGTGAGCCCAAAATCGTGAAATTGTTAAAAACCATGATTTTTTGTGTCCATTGAGAAATTACGGGGAGATGTTTTGCCATGAACCAAAATTTAGGTCAAGGTCAAAGGTCAAGGTCACTGTGACCCCAAAATCAGGAAATCATTAAAAATCATGATTTTTTGTGTCCATTGATACATTGAGGGAAGACGATGTGTCGTGTACCAAAATTTAGGTCATGGTCACTGTGACCCTAAAATGAAGAAATCATTAAAAGTCACATTTTCATATGACTGTCGAAGACGAGGTTGTGTAATGCGATATTGCGTTCTGTCCATTAATCCATTAACATTTGTTGTCCATGCGATATCTCTAGTTCATGTAGTTTCAAGGTATGGATTGGTACCAAACGTTGAGTATACCTTACTTGCATGGCAAAGAGGAGCCATACATTTGAGAACAGTTTGTCAAAGGTCAAGGTCACAGTCCCCAAAAAGTGAATCAAGTTTAGCTGACTGTATGTGTTAGGTTGGAATATTTAAAGATCTTTCCCCTGTATGTATATGGTATTGTCCTGTGGAGTTGTCTCCCATGTTTGAAACCGCTACATTTGAGTTAACTCTTTGAACCCTAGAAGCCGCTTTAGCGGCCTATTGATATAATGTATATACCCGAGAGGCCTCTCTAGCGGCTTCTGACGTCAGAACCGACTATTCAGCCAATGAGATAACATTTTACGTCGTATCTGCTTCAAAGTTTTAGTTTGGTCGCCCAAGTCCAAAAGGGATGCTTTACCACTCGTAGAGTCCCCAGGGGGCAAGCAATGCTGTTTAAATTATGCATATGACAAAATTGTCGTTTGTATCCCTATTTTAGCGTGGAGATCAGGGTCAGGTGTTAATAGACATGGAAACTCTCAGGTTCAAAGTGTTGAACTGCTGTGAAATAAAAACCATACATTTACTAATTTAACGGGAAGAGGGGTCCTTTATGAACTTCACACCTGTTTATTAAGAACAACGGTTTACTTCATCACTTTCTTCTTCCTTCATGAAAAATTCTCTCGTCTGAAAGGAATCCATTTGCAGGAAAACTACTATTTTCTTGTGTTTTGACTTGTCGATTTCAGTGTGGGATATGTGAGCTCTCAGCTCTTGCTTCAAGGTCAACTAGTTACGTAAGAGTTAAACTCATTTTAGTTTTTCATTCAATATAACATGTGATATATGTTACATTCTCAGAAGCACAAAATTGTAGACCTTTCGTTGGATTGCTAGCGACCAATTGGAATCAAGGCTATTAAACATCCTTGAAATTTGGACCTATTAATTCCAGATATACGGGCGTATATTGAAGCCCCTTGGGCTCTTGTTATAAAGAGAATGAAGAACTTTTGAATGGCATTATAAGGCTGATTAGATTTACTCAATGTGGTCTAAAGATGATTAGCCCCAGCAAGTACGATCATTAATACCTTATTTCTTAAAATTTCTTGTTGAATATATAAATATATATAATTTAATGTATCTTCAACTTCACACACAGGGGCAGGACTTGCAGCGTTCGAACAGTGAATTTACATGTACTTCTAACCTATGTTACTAGTAGAGAATCCAAAAAAGGGCTTATGGACTATGTAAAGTCACATGACCAGAAGTGACCTCTAAGTAGTAGGAAAAGGCTAAATTGCCTCTCATTTGTGGGGCGCTTACTTCCGGTTGTGCGTGGCACTGCCCTCAGCCAATCAGAAGCGAGTATTTTGACCCGGTGCATTATGGGACATATCAAAGATGGCGGCATCTGCCTTCTGGTTCAAGATGGCGGCACGTCCATTGTCGAAAACTGACCATTTTGTCGGAATGTGGTCATCTGGTGTTGAAAACTGGACCTTGTATGGGTCCCGCCTAGGTTAAAGACATCCAGGTTTTTTCCATGTAGGTTACTGCGCAGGTCACATGGTTTGGTGGGTCTGCGCAAGTGTGTGACGCCACTTCCGGTTTTCAGAATGACCAAAAACTACCTCCGAACACAGAAGAGTTCCAATTTTTCCTTAGACCGTAGACGTATGGAATGCATGTACTAGAACATCCGGGACCTCTCCAACATCCGGGTTTCCCAGTGTGTCGTCCCTCTGTCTTTACATCCGGGACCTCTTCCATCCGGGTTTTCCCCGGCCCGGCCCGGCCGCACACCTGCGCAGGTTACCCGGCTGCGCGCGGGTTATCCGGCCGCACGCCTGTGCGGGTGAAAAAAATGTCACTTCCGAGCTCCAAGAGCTGCGGGGCTCTGAGCTCCGCCCCACGGGAGCTACCACCACCACCGGGCATTGACATCCCCGAGCTCGGAGCTCTTGCACATAAACACGACATGCATCTGTGAAAGCTTCATTATATGCCTGGTGTCCATAGAGACGAGAGCCATGGTTTACGCATGTCACTTGTGTTCGAAGTCATTTTCCACGCCATTTAATCTACGTAGACATTTGCTTTCCATACATAATAATCGTATACAGCTAAGCCATCTCACGGAACGGAGTCCCGATAACGCGCAAATTCAAAGTACGCGCGAAGAACGATCAACACCTACGTCACACACGATAGTATTAGAGCATCCCTACATGATGACGGTGAGCAACCCTACGGGGTGTGGAAAGACGTCCTGGATGATGAAGTTCTCAGAGGAAGGTGTGGCAACCCCAGCTCCGACACGCGTTGTATGGTGTTATAGCCAGTGGCAGCCCGCCTACGAAACTACGCGATTACAGAATGTGAGTTTCGTCCCAGGAGTTCCTCACGACATAGACGAACCGTATTACTTCGATTCCGAGCAGATCAATGTGGTAGTGCTCGTTGATCTGATAAGTGCGGCTAAGGACAATTCGAAAATCGCCGACCTATTCACCAAAGGGTCCCATCATCGCAATCTGTCCGTCATCTATTTGACCCAGAATCTCTTTCCTCAAGGGAAAGCGTCCAGAGATATTGCCTTGAACTGCCAATACTTTGTGTTGTTCTCCAACCCCATCGACAGAGCACAAATCCGTGTGTTTGGTAGTCGAATTTATTCTCAGAACATCGACTATTTTATGCAGGCGTTTCAAGGAGCGACAAGTCGTCCGTATGGCTACCTGTTGGTAGATTTAAAAGCTCATACCCCCGAAGATCGCCGGCTGACGACCCACCTGTTATCCGGCGAGGCATCACCGCAACATCATATAACCCTACACCATCCACCGAGTCCACATCTGGCAGAGCAGCAGCAACCCGCCCCCATACAGCGGGTCCCCTTCATACCTGCAGTCCCGGAATATCACTCAACCGTGAAGGACCAAAGACGAACAAGGGAATGAACATAATGTGAACTCGAGGCTATGAAAGGATTTGTTCAAAGAAAGTATGGACGCCGAAATGGGCGAGACGTTGGAGGCCACAGGAAACAAGTTTCACCGCAAAGGGTATACTAAAGAGAAGGCCGCAATGTTAGCCCATAACACATTGACACCCAGACTACGACGGGTTTTACGTCAGCAGTATGCCGACCTCCCAGTCCATATGGAAATCGAAAGAACAGCGTCGATGTTGAAAACATCAGGCATGAACTGGAAAGCGGCGTATGTCAGAGCAATAGCACAAACGAAACATTTGTTCGAACGCATCATTAAGATCAAAAGCATCCCACTACAAATAGACCACACGGCACCAGTCCCCTCATTTCACCATGAGCACTACAGATGCCAACTTGTTTGAACCCGACAACGACGATATTCTAGCCGAAGCGTTACGTCAAGCCAATGTCGATGCTATTACTGATACAGCGCAAGGCGAATGCACCATTCAGCATCAAAGCATGCGTTCTCATCTTACCATGCTCATAGATGACATCCAATGGGTGACACGCGTATGTCTTCTGCTGCATAAGAAACAGATAATATCCAATGAGAATACCAACACAACTACCCGTGCCCAGAATCTGCTGACCCTGCATGAGACATTTCAAACCTTTATGGAGACCCAGCTGGAGACGGGAAAGTATCTTCTACAACCTCCAACATCAACGTCCAGTGATGATGAACAATGCATAACGCGTTGAAATAGGTATTGAGACGGGCGTTGGCGGGCGTCACTGCATTTCGATGTATTGGTGTCAATTCCATGAAAATCAAAGCTTCTGAGCTAATTCACCAGTGCATTGAAGCGTTAAGCTAAGCGTTGACGGGCGTTACTGTCTATAAAAGCAAATGTATTTCCCAAAACTCGCACAGTCGACGTTCAACCGTCAACATGGCTTATACTTGCTTTGAGTGCGAACGCACGTTCACCAGACATTACGATATGATGCGACACCAGAAGACTTTCCATCCAGACTCGGAGGCACAAGAAGCCGATACAGAGACTGATGAGAGTCCACTGACTGATACAGAAACAGAGACTGCTGAGAGTGTATCGACTGATATCGAATCCGAGATTGCTAACATTCTATCTACTGATATGGAGAGCTTGACCTCAAATAGTCAGCCTACACCCCAGGAAAGTGAAGCAGAACCTACCTTCTGGGATAGTATTGTGCTGCGGTAATCGAAGATGGCGGACAGGATAACTTACAACAGGCATACACCGAAATGTGGCCCTGCATCAGAAAAACAGCCATGGCCATCTATAAATGGTATAGCCAGCTGCCGCTTGAAATGAAAGGCGACCCCACGCACAGGTCCATAATGAAGACCAAGCATCACTTGGAAGAGGATATGGCGTTACCACCCACCTAGGCCCTGGAAAATGCGATCAGAATGCGCAAACAACTGTTTCAGGACATCTGCCCGAACAATATCCTGAACTGCCCGACGATGCTTAGGTCACACCGAGCAAAGATGGAACTTTTTGAAACGGCGACTTCTGATCGGACAAGACCAGCCGAGAATACATCTAACGGGCAAGAACAAATATGACAGATACAGCACCAAAGGGTGGCCTCTGATTGGACAAGAGTCTTCTTGAATTGTAAACATACCCAACGCGGCTCCGTGGGTATGTTATGATGGAGGGGAAAATAAAATGATTGATCTCTCATCCTTGTTGTTGTTGTTGTTCTCTCATCTGCCATCCTTGTTGTTGTTGTTTTTCTGTCTCATATGTGTATATCATAGCACCAAGGCGTTATGCTAGGGCGTAACGACGGTCGTTGACGGGCGTCACTGCATTTCCAATGAATTAGGTGACAATTCCATGAAAATCAGAGCTTTTGGGCTAATTCACCAGGGCGTTGAAGCGTTGAGCTTGGAGTTGGATGATACGCCTTTTGGTACAGAAATCATGTTGCTTGCAACTTGCAGAAGAGGTATTGGGCCAGTGTTTTTTCTCTACGAGTTTGGTGTGCCCACATTCCTAATGCCCAGGGAGATGTAAGAGGTGGGGCAACTGTGTTTTGTAGTGGGTTAAGGTGTTGCTCGGGAACAGATCAGCCGAGTTATTACTGGGTAGCGTGGGGTGAAACATAACGACTGAGGCTTCTTGTTTTCGCTTCTGGTTTTAATAGTGTTCCCAGGTCATGAGGGCATGTTGCCATTGTCGTGTCCGACGACTTGCTACGTTTCATGAATCTCGATCGGTGGGATGTCTTGATGCGGTGTGATGTGTTATAGGCGATGACTCCGGTTCGGGTATTGGACGTTGTGACTTTAGGGGCTGGTGCTTGTGGCTGTTGTATCTGGTGCTACATCCAGACCCAGCACTGGGGATTTTCCACCAATTCATGAGGGTGCATGTCTTTCATTCCTTGGGCAAACAACCCTGTGGGTTGAATTGCTTGCGATGATGGAACATGTCTTTTCAGCATATCGGTCTCGTGGATGCCGGGTTCGTGGTTCTGAACGAGAAGTTAACTTTCCTCATTCACGGTCATGACATGAGGATTGTCTTTCACCCGCTGAAACACCAAACCCGTCATTTTCTTGAACGAGGCGGAGACACTGAAACAATTCGTCTTCGAACTGTGGGCTGATGGTGATGGCCATGTCGGTGTCGGGCGTCTAGTGGGGTGGCCCTGTGGTCGATAGATTGGGTGGTGGTATCAGGAGAAGGGGTCCTCGTATTTATCCATAACCTTCACGTACAAGATTGGTGCGCTGCACGGTGGAGTACGTTGTCATACAGTGTTAACTCTGGCCATTGGGATACGGTGATTGCGGGTGGTGAAGGTGTGTTCTGTATTTTCAATATCCCCTCTCTCACTTCACACCACAGCGCAGGCCTCAATTTAAGGAGTTATTTTGGTAACCTCTCAACAGAGAGCGTTTACATAATGCTCTTCTTATCAAAAGGCTTTTATCCTTCCTGCACGTGCACGTGGTGGGTCTCCCCGGGAAATATCTGTTTTGCTTCTGGCCGAAGAGCATATCACATCTTCGAAGGCTTCCAATGTCAGGGGCAGCAGTTCAGTTGTGTCTCTCTGGGTTTTAAACAACACCAGGAAAGTGGACACTTTAACTGATGTGCATATGCTCTTTTGTTTTTGCTGATCAAATTCTGCACAATGGAGATGATGTTGAGCCGCCGCTTTGGTAAGGCGCTGGGTCACCCGAGCATCAGTTTACGTCATAAGGTCATCGACGACGACCAATTTCTCCAGTTTCAGACAAGGTGGCCTATGTCGAATTTGGTATGTGTGATGTGGTGTCGTGTCGCCGTTTCCACCACGGGCTGTAATTTTACGTCGTAAAACGTCCCTTTCTAGTGGCTCCCCTTGAAGATTCTTTTAGTTCATATACCCCCGGGTGACGCGGTATGCGGCGTTTGCTTACGCATGATTGAAAGAGATGATTACAATTTCGACATCGTAAACTATCCCTTTTTGGACAGTAATATTCCAGTGGGACCTGCATATGGCATATACATATCACGCCTAGTAGCATTTGCTAGATCCTGTGTTAAATGTGACGATTTTAATTAACATCACAAAACATTGTTGCAGAAACTTATAAAACAGGGCTACACCACCAAGCGCCTCCACTCAAAGTTTCTCAAATTTCGCGATACATATCGCATGCTGATAGCAAAATACGAGCGTAGCGTGCAAGATCTATGGCGTTACGTTTCGTAACTTGTGTCTAATTCCGCTTAACCCGGGGCTAGGGGTCGTATGCAGGCTCGTAGCCAGGGTTTTTTTGGGGGGGTTCGGGAAATATTATTTCCGAAAGGGGAAATATCATTGAAAACTGTTGACCGCTTCTCTCTTGCAGGAAACTAGCCTATGTTTATGTATACTATGATTGTCTTTTTGAATTTGGTGCTAATACTGTTATATGGAATATGGAATAGGTCTTTGGATTATGGACGCGGATATTCTCTAATGGACGACGGCTGAATTATGAATGACGGATTAGACGCTTGTAATTATATATTTTTCTCATATAAATGCCCTTTTCAAACTGAAGCGAACCCCCAATTTGCCCCTTTTTTCACTTACAGCGAACCCCCGATGTGCCCTTTAAGAGTGAAGGCGAACCACCCCTCAGTAAATCCTGGCTACGGCCCTGCGTATGAACCCATGTACTTCAAGATCCTCATGTACTCATATGAACAGCCACAATCAAAGCGTGACTGAGATACATCATTCTTTAGATGACGACTTTACAACGGATATTATGGAATAAGAATACTGATCAGCGATACGGATTTGATATTTTTGGAACATCGTGATGTCTTGCCGGCATCATTGAAAACTGTTGACCGCTTCTCTCTTGCAGGAAACAAGCCTATGTTTATGTATACTATAATTGTCTTTTTCAATTTGGTGCTAATATTGTTATATGGAATATGGAATAGGTCTTTGGATTATGGACGCGGATATTCTCTAAAGGACGACGGCTGAATTATGAATGACGGACCAGACGCTTGTAATTTGCTCACAAAGTGCTGATCTCTCCAGTTGGAGGTAATTCTTCTCGCACTTTCCCTTGGCTTGCACAGGATACAGCGGACTTGGGCCTTCGTTGCGTTAGTTGACATTTGTAACTCAGCTGTACGAGCAGAGATGGGTAGGCTACCCATGACAGTTTTAGCTAATATTAGCGCGATCAAATACTGGTGCCGTTTAGTGAATTTACCAAACTCGAGACTTGTTAAACAGGCTTATTTACATAATCTTCAGCTTGCTGTTAACTATCCCAATACTTATTGCAGTAGAATCAAAAAAATATTGTCCACCCATGGTTTTTATGATGTTTGGCTTCAGCAGGCAATTATTAGTACCAGCCATTTTCCACGATTGTTTGCCAGTAGAATAACAGACGAGTTTACACAGAATTGGCGAAGTACGATGTCCAGTCCATCAAATCATAAACTGGATACTTATGCTTCATTTAAACAAGACTATGGCTTTGAGAAGTATCTCTCTTATAAGTTAACTACTTCTCAACGAGTGATGCTTACCAAACTAAGAATAAGCAACCATAAGCTAGAAATCGAAACTGGCCGCTACCATAAACCGATTATACCCAGGAACGGTCGAACGTGCCAGTTTTGTGTGGGCTCTACTGGGGATGAGTATCATTTTGTTATGCATTGTTTAAATAATGCTGATCTAAGATTGTTGCTATTTCGTGAACTGGGTCTGACCGTCCCCAATTCAGAGTATCATTCTCGTATATTGTTCACCAAACTTTTAAAATGTGATAGTTTTAAAATCACCAGAGTATTTGCTAAATTTGTAATACAAAGCTTCGACAGGAGAGTCAGTTGATATTCTGTACAGGCAGATTGACATGTACCAGTTTTGAAATAATTGAAAACAATTCGAGCCTCTGTTGAGCCATGTAAAATCATACACTTGTTCATGTATACTGTTACTGGCCTTAACCAATGTGATTTGTGTTTGCGCCAATAAACGAATCTGAATCTATGGGCGCTCTCTGAATACTCCGTTGATAGACCAGCAGTGTCTGCATACGCGGTGTCTTTATTGAGCTCCACGTGGCGTAAATGGAGTGAGTTGATGTTCTTGCGGGTTTGTTTGGTGGCGCAAATGTGAATGCCGACGTGATGGTCCTGATTTGTCATCGTGGACAATTTCATCGTCACTCCGATGATGGCTTTGCTGTGTTCGTGCGTGAGTTACCAGCGCTGTAAGCTTCTCGTCGTGCATACTGCCGATCAGGATACGCTGGGGCTCTGTTATTAGAGCTTAGGACACCCGAACGATGTTGTCGATGTCCTTGCGGTGTTCTTGAAATTGCGCGGGCATTCGAGACTTCACTGACAGGTGTTCAGGGAGGTGAAGTTTATACTCCACGAAACCGTAGATGTCTTCCGTTTCAACAGCATGTAGAATTTCGGTCATTGTAAGTATGGAACGTTGAACCATCTATCGGTCATGG
Source organism: Hanleya hanleyi (assembly GCA_036873755.1). Taxonomy (NCBI): domain Eukaryota; kingdom Metazoa; phylum Mollusca; class Polyplacophora; order Lepidopleurida; family Hanleyidae; genus Hanleya; species Hanleya hanleyi. Next base: position 32,969 of record JAVTVY010012316.1, read on the forward strand.
GCGTGAAGAAATGCGAGCAACTCGGGTTGATTGCGTTGCCTCCAGCAAAACTCACACTCCCATATAAGCGTAGAACAACCGCTGGATATATTGACGGTTCTGGTTCAATATTCAGCTGTCGCCCACAAGGAATTTCTGCGTAAATAATCGAAAGTCATGTCTCGCCAGCATGGGTTGGCGTCGAATCTGCTGATTTTCCCACGAAGTTTCAAACAATAAAACTTGTTGGTTGTTCGATCAGGGTAAAACATCTTTCTGTTCGATCAAAGTAACAAGACTAGGTATATCTTAGAACAGGTAGCGTAGTGTGAGCCCAAAAATGCTGACACAGTCTTTGATGACATCCACCACACCCATGGCTTGGTAGAAGTCGGGCATTTTATCAGTGACTTCCAGGAAAGGAATAACATCCAGATTGTTAAAGTACAGGTACACGAGGAAATCTCCGTGATGGGGGCGTAATTAAGTGAGTGCTCCTTGCTCCCTTGTTGATACGCTTATTTTATGTTAGTATGAACATGATCAGTATATATATACACAAGTAGTATATAAAGTAACAATCTCTTATGGTGTGAGTGGGGGAAATGCGGCGTCCTGACATCACGGCCCTTGACCTTGAACCTGGGTTTGGTATGGCAATGTGAAGAGGGAACTTGGGGTCACGTGATGGATGGGGTTGATGTAAAATTAAGATTTTTTCCTGGAACCCTAAAAAGCGGGAACACAGACTAAAATGAGGAAAAGAGTAGCCCGACCAGGCCCTACACTCCCATTCCCACTGTTTCTGAGTCATGACGGAAACCCATCCCTATGCGGCTCTCATTTCACAGCATGCGGGCGTGGTCAACTCCCTCACTATGGTCCAGTCCATGTTTGCAGATGGCAACGACAACGAGGGGCAACGCCAGATCCTGGAAGAATTCAGAGAAGCGGTACTCGACAGAGTCGACTCGATGGAGAGGTCTGCTATCACCAACCAACCAACCCTGACGCTGTGGCAATGATAGTCCTCTCTAACAGCCTCCATATCTTTCGAAAGAGAGACGGCTAACTAAGCACACTGTTGTTTGTTCACACACATACACAAACATAACACCCCTGTACCTCACGGATGTAGTTCTATCGCTATTCTGATTGGCTAGAGAGAACAACAAGGATTACAATCAAATCGTTTTATTATCCCCAATGTTGCGGCATACCCATGCGGGGGAGGTGCCCTGTGTATGTGTGAACAATCATTCGTGAATTCAGCAAGTGGGTCTGTCAGTTTGTTAACGAAAAGAGTGACATTGGTGATCATCTCCACGGTCCATTGGGTGTTGGGGCGTTCTATCTGGGCCCAGGCCAACGGATCTAAAGTACCCATCTTGACCAATGCCGGCTCCAGCGGAGAGAAAGGGATGATCGAAGACCCGGATGTTGGCACTGGGGTAGTAATACCGTAGTTGCCCTCTCACTTTATGCCGTAAAATATACCCGAAGGCTATATTCAAGTAGAAGGCTGAAGTTTGATCTTCAAATATGGCTTCCATACAGCCCCGTAGATGCGCGAAAGTAACAGATCTACCAACGGGCGATGACGATGAAAACATTGACGGATGGTGGGCCAATAACGCAGATACCTCTCGCTCTCTGGATGGGTGTTCGATAAAAGTTCCCCAGGGGAACTTATAACAGATCGTGCACGATGAACTAGGTCAGCATGCTGCCTTTATAGGGGTAGCTGAAATACAACCGGTTCAACCCGTTCCACTGTGTACTCCTGTGAATTCCCCCGCTGGCTGCAATCTGTTGTTGGTATAATCGGTTTAAACCGGTTTACGCCATGACCCCATTGGGTAGGCAGGGAAGGTAGATGAAAGGGCTCCTTTACACTGGGATCAATCTCCATCGGCTCTTCAACTCAAGGCAGCAGCTCCACCTCCATAGCTCATCAATTCGAGGATCCATCTGTATAGGGACTCCTGGTCTCGAGAGTGACGAGCGCGATTCATGGATGACAGTTGGTGACGTCTCATTTGACTGGGATGCTTAAAGACTATACCACATTCCACACATGAATGCGTGACACTTCATGGCGGGCACGTGTCTGACGACGTAAACTATCCAGGTGATAAAAGGGCTTAGAACAGGTCGTACACGTGAACATCGTGGAAGAGTCTGCTCCAACGAGGCTGCATTTACGCTCGCTCCAATAGCGCGAACTGCCGAACTATTTTCTGTACAACCGGTTCAAACCGGTTTGCAATATGTACGCCATGACCTGTTGTTCTACGGCAAAATGGGGAACCCGGGGAAAGGTTCAACACACAGCCTGCTCAAGGCCTTACACTAGGATAAGTCAGGACAGGCGCCTAGTACCTGTGAGTTCCTGATTCCATCTTGTAGCAATAAAAACACATAACACAGGGTATTTGGTGAGATTAATTCAACAACAACAACAGCAACAACAACGTGAGAATAACCACGTGAGAACTTGAACCCAGAACGGGGATTCTACATTGAAATGGTCTTCGATAAATTAATACACCAGCACATCTCGGCCATTGGCCAGCAGGTACTCGTCCAACACCTGCACGATCGTAGGCATGGGCATCCACGGCAACGATGGTGGAGGTAAAACAGGCAATATTATCCACACACGCTATTACTCAAGCCACAAGAACAGGTACAATAAAAGCGTACCTGAGATACAACACATATCACGAATCGTTAGATTCTTGGTATGTGCTTTAGAATAGGTTAACCAGAAGGCTATACTGTAAAGCCATGTGACTCTGTCAGTATGTCGGCACCTCTTCCCACTTCCCTCATATCTGTCAGTATGTCGGCACCTCTTCCCACTTCCCTTATATGTGCTGTAATTTTTACCTGTATATGATTCTGCTGGTGGACGTTTCGTCCCCGAGGCCCGCCCCCTGTACAGACCTTTTGGTCTTTGATATATGTTGGCATTTGTGGGAAGTTGATGCTTGGTCGACATCGGGCCTTACAGTCTAGTCTTTTGTGTTAAATGCCGTCATTTTGATCTGACGACGATACAGCTCACCAATACCCAGTGTACGAGTTGTCACAGCGAAACAGCTCACCAATTACCAATATACGAGTTGGCAGAGCATTTCCATCATAGCTCTCTAGATTTGTATCTAATACCACTTATGCCGGTGCCGTGTGGTCATGTCATCAAAGTTGCCACAGGAACAGGTACAATAAAAGCGTACCTGAGATACAACACATATCACGAATCGTTAGATTCTTGGTATGTGCTTTAGAATAGGTTAACCAGAAGGCTATACTGTAAAGCCATGTGACTCTGTCAGTATGTAGGCACCTCTTCCCACTTCCCTTATATGTGTTGTAATTTCAACGCTTGACTGTTCCAAAACCACGTTTCTGTGCCTTCGTCCGTAAGGCCGTCAGGTCGGGATGGAGGGATGGAAGTCCGTACGGATAAAAGTATTCCCCAAGGCTGTGATGTGACATAACTGTACGACTGGATTCGGTTTCACCTTGCGGACATACAAGGCTGCATCTTGTATGACGATCCCATAGTCAGGCGCTGTGCCGGAAGCCAGAAAAGCAAAGGACGCTAGCGTCAGTAGGAGTTTGATGGGCGCGCCCTTCAACAGGTAGCGGTCTTGCAGGAACACGTCCCCATGTAGACGTCCCGTGAGATCCACCGATAGACTGTTCGCTGAGAAACGCCGACGTTTGATCCATACGGCATTGTTGGTCGTCTTCATGTGTCCTGGGGTGTCCCGGTATTACAAGGGTGCTCTTAAGTGAGCCTTTTTGGCTTCCCGGCCGTGAACAACAACGTTTCAAATTTGTCGCTGCGAATCACACCCACCTGCTGGAACAGGGAGTGGGGCCGGAGGTTAACTGGGCACACCGGGCCATCCTGATCAGATTGGTGCCATCGTCATTGACGATCTTGGCTTTCACGTACAAGTGTGGGCTAAGTCCAGGTACGCCGTATCAGAATTGAGGATGATAGGGCTCGACTCTGTGATGCTGGAAAGAGGGACATGTTCCACCCATTGCCCCTCTACGACACGGGTCTGGGTCATCGGTGCGGTCTACAAATCAAATTCTCGGGGGTGCAGTTCTTTTATTTCCTATGGTTCATTCCGCTTTAGAGACGAAGATCCCTCCCGCTTCTTTGGCTCACCGTTTGACTGCCTCTCGGATAGTCTCGGACCCTCGTCTGAGTCTGCCCACTGAGGCATCACCCAGTACTTTGGACCACTTGGTTATCGACCTCTTCTACTCCGCGCGTCAGCAGACCCCAGTCCATGACCCAGTTGAATACGTCTGCCGCTAAAGACAGGTAGGCCACCCACGGGTAATAGTTCACATAACTGAGTGTATTACACTGATAGTGTAAAGTTCAGCGATCGGGCCTGGCGAAAATGGAGTGTCAGTACCACTTCTCGTTCAAATGCGATCAGTCGACCGGTTTCATCCCTGATATCTATCTTGATCGTGTGTATGTTGGTCTGCCGAACAGGTAGATAGGGTACGTGGTTAAGTTTTGTTCGCCTTGCACTCCGTTGTCTCCTTTCACCGGGCAGACGTGTAGCATGGGCACATTGCTACCCCCGAGGATGTGTCTATAGACCGCGTCCGAATAGACATAGAGTGCGTATAACCCCGCATGATCATGTCAGATTCCTTGAATTAATAAAAGACTGCTTCTTTTTGCAACACGTAACTGAGCCTTCCCATTTTAGGGAAGACAACAACCCGAACTTACTGGATCTCATAATCACGAATGAAGAATCCAGGTTTAAGAATTTAACGCATATGGCAGTTTACATTTAGATGTTACCACCTGCATGGCAATCACTCGCGCAATCGTTACATGTATGACAAGGGTAACTACACAGGTCTGAGACAGGAGTTAGAACTGACTGGGTGGAATTGGTGGCCAGTGACGAGAGTACAGAGCACTGTTGGTCCGCCATTTTTTTTAATGCTCTAACACTGAAACACATTCCAAATACTACGAAAGTTACGAAAAAGAGACCAACCTACAAAATAATAAAACCAAAGCTGCAGGAGATACTTTCAGACTAGAGATGGTAAGGACAGACTCGAGTACCAGAGAAACAGAAATCCGGTCAAATCAGAATGTCGTAGTACTCAACGTGATTTTGAAAGACTAGACGCTTGTAATTTGAAAGGAAATTAGCGCGAGAGAACAAGCAGAATTCAAAGGCTTTCTTTGGTTATTTTGGTTCAAAAATGAAATGTAATAAGGGGATACCTGATCTGATTGGAGAAAACGGCGTGCCTACTTCCGACGACACTGACAAAGCTGACCTCCTAAATAATTACTTCTCGTCTGCTTTCACCACCGAAGATACATCCCAAGTCCCTGAGTCGAGAACCTTCACTTCACTGAGCAACACGTCCTCATAAAGTTAAGCGCACTCAAGACAAATAAATCTGCTGGACCCGATGGTATCCATCCTCGCCTGATGAAGGAAACCAGTATTGAGCTGGCCCGCCCTTGTACATATGGTACAGGAGATTTGTGGACCAGAGGGTAGGGCCAGCAGCATGGAAATTCGGCAATAATATCTTATAATCAAAAGTGGGAAACGTGACACATGTAACAACTGCAGATCGATTAGCTCAACATCTGTGGTATGCAAAATTTTCGAGCAAATTATCAGGGACGCTATCATGCAACGCCTCCTTGACAAGCTACTATCTCCGTTTCAGCATTGGTTCGTACACGGCCGATACTGTACTACCCAACTGTTGGAAGTCCTCATCATTTGGACCAAAGTCTTAGATTTTGGAAGGAGCTTAGACTGTATATTCTTAGATTTTAAGAAGGCAATCGATTCTGTCCCTCATGCCAGGCTACTGAAGAAAACCGAGGTCTTTTGTATTACAGGCAAAATGTTACGATGGAATGAGAGTTTCTCATTTGAAAGGAAGCAATGTATTGTTGTGAATGGGATCAAATCACCAGCCTGTGACTTTACCAGTGGTGTAACTCCGGGAAGCGTACTGGAAGCGACATTGTTTCTACTGTATGTTAACGACATGACAGATGTAGTGCATTGCACCATGAAAGTATTTGCATATGACGCCCGTGGGTTAAATTCGCTACTTGACTGAGGGTTTGCAAAGAGATTTAGACAGGTTGGATGAATGAACAGAAGAATGGCCTATTCGTTTCCAACCAATCAAGTGCAAACTAATGCACACTGACGTGACCTGTAACGTGTCCCACGTCAGGGTGTCGTATTAATAGGCGTCCCAATCCTCGAACGTCGAGGATCGGCGGGGACGTGCCATGGATCTCGATCGGCGTGGTGTTTAAGGCAGTGTCACGGACGTCTGCTACTGCTGCTGCTGCACTCAAGTACAACGCTGGGGATTCTGATTAAATCTTGTGAAACGTGCATGTCTGTCAACCCCTGCGCGAAAGCCTCCCATTCTTTAGGGATCACCTGTGACCCGAGTTGAAGCATCATGTTATTCACCATATGGGTACCGTGTACCGCTTGATTCTGGACCAGAGGTTCACCTTTCTCGTTCCATGACTTGTTGGGATGGTCCTTCAGCCGCTCCAGTAACAAACCTGCCCTCCTCCGAAACATAGTGAGTAGACTCTTCATGACTTCGTCTGCCACCCAGACTGCGGGTGGTACACCTGGGAACGATGGTTGTAGGACACGAGGTGATGGTTGGTAGATACTTCATGTAGGAAGCTATTGTCTGAGTCTTTGTGCAGCTGAAAAGGTTCAAGTCCAGACACATTGTTGTCCCCGGACTTTGCTATTGTATGCATTGTCTCGTGATTCTTACATGGAGTATGAACCTGATGGTTGTACGAGTGGTACTGGTTGTGCGACTGACGCTGGGAGTGGTCCAGGTGAGGGGATCTGTTATTGCCTCGTGAACGTAATGTACCGTTGAAGCGCCTGATTGTACTGTTGTATTTTCTCACTATCGCTCAAATCTCGTCGTTATAAAATCTGGATCGCTCTTTATGGAGCATTTTCACCGTCGGTGGGGGCCGGATACGGAGATTCTAGGGTGTGCAGCAGGAGTGGGTCGACCAGGGCTATTTTTTCGTATGCTCTATTATCAACAAAAAAGTTCACCCACTCAACACGGGTCTAGCACAGAGGCCGCCAAAGACGCTAAAAAGACACCGAGAAAATCGCCTTTCTGTAAAAACCGTTTCTTCTGTGCTCGGGGAACTTGCTTTTGTACCAGAGTACGGAGATCTGTCTTGTGCTTGACCAACTCGGACTTCATTTCCCAAAGCATTTTGGGAAAGGTATTGCGCCACTATTTCTAAAAACTCTGGCGTTCAAGAAAACTGATCGTAGATATATTAACGTCGGAATCCATAAAGCATTCTTTAGCTCTACTACACACAAGAGATATCTTTCATGGGATGTTTCTTTGTTTATAGAGTTGCTTGAATTTCTCATTAAAAATATCTATGTGAAATTTGGCAACACAATATATCAACAGCATATAGGTATTCCAATGGGTACTAATTGTGCACCCCTGTTGGCTGACCTATATCTGTTCTCTTATGAATATGACTATATGCAGGCGCTTTCAAAAACCGATCCATTCAAAGCCCGTTCCTTCTCATTCACCAAACGCTATATAGACGATCTTCTCGCTGTGGATAATCGCTATATAAATGACGCAGCGAATGATATATATCCACCTTCACTGGATTTGAAGGAAACTACAGATAACCCTACAGGCACATCATATTTAGACCTATATCTCTATAAAAATGAAGCGGGACTTCTCTCTCGTCGACTGTATGACAAAAGAGATGATTACAATTTCGACATCGTAAACTATCCATTTCTGGACAGTAATATTCCAGTGGGGCCTGCATATGGCGTATACATATCACGCCTTGTAGCATTTGCTAGATCCTGTGTTAAATGTGACGATTTTAATCAACGTCACAAAACATTGTTGCAGAAACTTATAAAACAGGGCTACACCACCAAGCGCCTCCACTCATAGTTTCTCAAATTTGGCGATACATATCACATGCTGATAGCAAAATACGAGCGTAGCGTGCAAGATCTATGGCGTTACGTTTCGTAACTTGTGTCTTAATTCCGCTCAGCCCGGGGCTAGGGGCCGTATGAACCCATGTACTTCAAGATCCTCATGGTACTCATATGAACAGTCACAATCAAAGCGTGACTGAGATACATCATTCTTTAGATGACGACTTTATAACAAGTATTATGGATTAAGAATACTGATCAGCGATACGGATTTGATATTTTTGGAACATCATGATGTCTTGCCGGCATCATTGAAAACTATTGACCGCTTCTCTCTTGCAGGAAACAAGCCTATGTTTATGTATACTATGATTGTCTTTTTGAATTTGGTGCTACTACGGTTATATGGAATATGAAATAGATCTTTGGATTATGGACGCGGATATTCTCTAATAGACGACGGCTGAATTATGAATGACGGACCAGACGCTTGTAATTCTGAGCCGCAGTCAGTGGAACATTGCCTTATAAGATATTGAGTCCAATCTCATATAGATCGCAGAAGGGCGCGGGGTCTGCTCAACGGAGAATAGTCCGTACCAAGTCAGGCGGGGCTGTCTTCAGCACCGAAGTGTTGGAGCATGCTTGCGTACTTGTACCGACATGACGCAACTACTAACGATAAGACCCCTCGCGTTATAGGCGGTCAGCTGGACTGCTTCCGTCGATGGTATGACACATCAGTGATGAGAGAACAACAACAACCATCAAATCATTTTATTATCCCCTCCATCACACCATACCCAACCCGGGAGAGCGGCATTGGTTAGGTTGACATCACGCTCTTGTACGCCAGGTCTGATCCAACGCCAACCTGCCATTTGAGAAACTGTCCTTGTGTGGCGTCTTTCTTCTGCATATAGACGTATTAAGTCTCTCCGGGAAAGATTCCCGCGTTACGCCGGGCGACGCATATACCTACAACATGGACACCCACAATTTATACGACGATATTTAGCCTTTTACTACTACTCACCATGCACCATGCAAGTTACAATATATCACATAGTATGAGTTTCGTAGATATTAGGGTGGCGGGAGAAAACACCCCAAAGGGCTTGTTATATCCCAAAGAATAAACAGAAAAGACGCATTGATTCAATCTCTGAGATGTTTGTGTGTGGCAACGAATTTCAAAGTCTTATAAACAAAGCATAGTAGTAGAAAATGAATAAAGGATTAACATGATAATGGACTATATATTTACTCATTAGTATATTAGATATGGCTAATATGTGCAATAGTTATGATGCTAGTAGAAAGGCTTTAAGAAGGTACTTTAAGTGAGAAATTGATATGCAAATTTGTAGATGGGAGGGCAATTGATTTCATTCCCTAGGAGAGATCATGAGAACAAGCCGCGCGCTCGGTGGACCGCGTGCTGTGTACCAGTGTCGCCGACACCGGGTCAAGAAGGTAATGTCTAAAGATTAATGTGAAAAGGCCCCATTGAAATCGAAATTGGATAAAATGCGATGGCGTAGTAGTATATAGAGGGCATCTGGAGCAACAGGCTCGTCACTGCGCATACCCAGAAAACAAAACCGGAAGTGGTGTGCGCAGGTGTTTCTGCGCAAGTGTATGGCGTCACTTCCGGTCCACGGGAATCGGGCGTGACCTCTCCTAGGTATGGTATGATGAATAGGAATGTACGAGAACATCCGGGTCCTACTATCGGGGTGACATCATTGTTTACATCCGGGTCTTCGGCCTGGGGAATGTCTGACCTATATCCGGGTCCTACTATTGGGGTTACATCATTTTTTACATCCGGGTCTTCGGTCTGGTGATAGGAATGCATGTACTGACCTGTATCCGGGTACTCATCGTTTTTTTCCATTCTTTACATCCGGCTCCTTGTCTGTTTTTATGATGATGAATAGGAATGTACTAGAACATCCGGGTCCTACTATCGGGGTGACATCATTTTTTACATCCGGATCTTCGGTCTGGGAAATGTCTGACCTATATCCGGATCCTACTATTGGGGTTACATCATTTTTTACATCCGGGTCTTCGGTCTGGTGATAGGAATGCATGTACTGACCTGTATCCGGGTACTCATCGGGTTTTTTCCATTCTTTACATCCAAATCCTTGTCTGTTTTTATCATTATCATCCGGGTCCTTCTATCGGGGTTACCCGGGTCCTCATCTTACAGCCGGGCACTGTGGAACATCCGGCTTTTAGCCAAAAATAGGCCTATAAAAGTCAGAATGTTGATGGCATTGCTTCATTCATCGGCCTGCCTACCTGAGCAGCACCACCCTGAGCCTGTCTACCTGACCAGCACCACCCTGAGCCTGTCTACCTGACCAGCACCACCCTGAGCCTGTCTACCTGAGCCTACCTGCCTGACCAGTATCATCCTGCCCTACCTGCCTGCCTGCCTACCTGAGCCATGGACTCATCCGACCGAGCTAAGCTTTTACAGCACGGTATCAAGAACTTTGATGAGATGCAGCATGCGGCGAAACAGAGCCCTCATCGACCTCATACTGTGGTCGGTTAGCATTTCAGGCCTTCCTGGAAGCGTTGAGGAAGACGGGGAATGAAGAAATAGCGTCTCTACTTCAACCCGAGGAAAACGCCTTAGTCATAGACATCCTCGAAGAGAGTAGAGGTACCAAACGTGCCCAGGAGGAGCCCGGTCCATCTGCCAAACGTGCCCGTCCCCAACTAGGACCCTTAAAATTAGTCCAGCAAGTGCTTCAGCAAGCGGGGGCGGAGGAAGACGTCCAGCCGTTACTCCCCATGTCTGTGCAGCAGGTGAATGATATCATCCAGCCGGCCTACCAGGCGGTCCGGATAAACACTTGGCAGCTGACCTATTTAACTGTAACCGCCAAAGATGAATAATTGCACTCTAATGCATCAGCCTGGGACAACAAACCGCCTAAGCATATCGCCTTGGCGTTTGAGACATGGGCAAAAGTACAGGTACTGTACAGACCCATCGAAGCGCTCATTGAGGATCAGGGAAACGCAGAAGTGAAATTTCTTGCGGGGGACGACGTGTTCCTGAGCTGTTCTGTGTTCAACAACATTATGCTGGTGCATATTCGGAAATGGAAGTTGAAGGAAGATACGCGTATCCCCTTACCCGAGGGTGTCGCGCTGCAAATACCTGCGTGGCGTAAACTTCAAGACCTGACAGACGAAATTGGTGAAGCCCTGACTAACCAGGTGTCTGAGTATATCTCTGAAAAGTACATCGAAACCTATCTGGATCATCTTAGATCCCGCATTCGACACTTGCGTATCGAAGCATGTGCAGGCTGTCAGAACAACAGTTCGCTAAACATGCATACGTGTCTGGACATCATGGCACCGTCAGACGCGCTGATGACTGAGGCGCTACACGACATCAACGAGACGCAAATCGTGGAGTCATTTCACGCTGCCTGTCCACCGAGAATTCCACGTGAGATGATTGCTAACTTTATATACCTGCATCAGGGGAATAAAGACAGGGAGGACTTCAAACAAGTCTTGTTGGCTAGATATTGAACATTCAGACATTACCGTGATACCTACATTCTATGTTTATTCTATGTTTATTCTATGTTCATTCTACCGTCATGATGTTGTTGCTACCGCTGTTAAAAACTCTATTAGAATCCGGGTCTTCGGTCTGGTGATAGGAATGCATGTACTGACCTGTATCCGGGTACTCATCGTTTTTTTCCATTCTTTACATCCGGCTCCTTGTCTGTTTTTATGATGATGAATAGGAATGTACTAGAACATCCTGGTCCTACTATGGGGTTGACATCATTTTATACATCCGGATCTTCGGTCTGGGAAATGTCTGACCTATATCCGGGTCCTACTATTGGGGTTACATCATTTTTTACATCCGGGTCTTCGGTCTGGTGATAGGAATGCATGTACTGACCTGTATCCGGGTACTCATCGGGTTTTTTCCATTCTTTACATCCGAATCCTTGTCTGTTTTTATCATTATCATCCGGGTCCTTCTATCGGGGTTTACCCGGGTCCTCATCTTACAGCCGGGCACTGTGGAACATCCGGCTTTTAGCCAAAAATAGGCCTATAAAAGTCAGAATGTTGATGGCATTGCTTCATTCATCGACCTGCCTACCTGAGCAGCACCACCCTGAGCCTGTCTACCTGACCAGCACCACCCTGAGCCTGTCTACCTGACCAGCACCACCCTGAGCCTGTCTACCTGAGCCTACCTGCCTGACCAGTATCATCCTGACCTACCTGCCTGCCTGCCTACCTGAGCCATGGACTCATCCGACCGAGCTAAGCTTTTACAGCACGGTATCAAGAACTTTGATGAGATGCAGCATGCGGCGAAACAGAGCCCTCATCGACCTCATACTGTGGTCGGTTAGCATTTCAGGCCTTCCTGGAGGCGTTGAGGAAGACGGGGAATGAAGAAATAGCGTCTCTACTTCAACCCGAGGAAAACGCCTTAGTCATAGACATCCTCGAAGAGAGTAGAGGTACCAAACGTGCCCAGGAAGAGCCCGGTCCATCTGCCAAACGTGCCCCTCCCCAACTAGGACCCTTAAAATTAGTCCAGCAAGTGCTTCAGCAAGCGGGGGCGGAGGAAGACGTCCAGCCGTTACTCCCCATGTCTGTGCAGCAGGTGAATGATATCATCCAGCCGGCCTACCAGGCGGTCCGGATAAACACTTGGCAGCTGACCTATTTAACTGTAACCGCCAAAGATGAATAATTGCACTCTAATGGATCAGCCTGGGACAACAAACCGCCTAAGCATATCGCCTTGGCGTTTGAGACATGGGCAAAAGTACAGGCACTTTACAGACCCATCGAAGCGCTCATTGAGGATCAGGGAAACGCAGAAGTGAAATTTCTTGCGGGGGACGACGTGTTCCTGAGCTGTTCTGTGTTCAACAACATTATGCTGGTGCATATTCGGAAATGGAAGTTGAAGGAAGATACGCGTATCCCCTTACCCGAGGGTGTCGCGCTGCAAATACCTGCGTGGCGTAAACTTCAAGACCTGACAGACGAAATTGGTGAAGCCCTGACTAACCAGGTGTCTGAGTATATCTCTGAAAAGTACATCGAAGCCTACCTGGATCATCTTAGATCCCGCATTCGACACTTGCGTATCGAAGCATGTGCAGGCTGTCAGAACAACAGTTCGCTAAACATGCATACGTGTCTGGACATCATGGCACCGTCAGCCGCGCTGATGACTGAGGCGCTACACGACATCAACGAGACGCAAATCGTGGAGGCATTTCAAGCTGCCTGTCCACCGAAAATTCCACGTGAGATGATTGCTAACTTTATATACCTGCATCAGGGGAATAAAGACAGGGAGGACTTCAAACAAGTCTTGTTGGCTAGACATTGAATATTCAGACATTACCGTGATACCTACATTCTATGTTTATTCTATGTTCATTCTACCGTCATGATGTTGTTGCTACCGCTGTTAAAAACTCTATTAGAAAATTTAACACGAAGAGTCTACCGTGGTGAAAAACTTATGTTCATTCTACCGTGTTGTTAATAAATATTAGAAATTCAACTAATGTGTCAGTGTTCACTCTATGCAGGGAAAAGGTGTGGGAGCTCATGTTTTTTGTGCTTTTTTAGTTAGAAAGCGCCTCTTTCGGGAGTATTGGGTGGGCGTCATAAGGGCCGTTTGGAAGTAGAGATGGTCGTAGAGCCACATGAAAGTCTTCTGTGTCTAGGCAGCGGCAGGACTCCGCATTGCATAATAATCCTAGTACACATGTACAACATAGGGCCAAGGGTCCACATGGGAAAAAGGCGGACGCCGTCTCATCGTCCTGGCAGATGGTGCACGTTGATTTCTTTAGCTCTGTATGCAGTCGTAGTTGCAGTACACCCTTCCTCTTCTAATTGTTGAATTTGTTGTCTCATCCGTGCCAACCGGGTCACCCCTGGTGGTGGCGTTGTGAGAACCCTTGTTGTGGCAGGCGTTGTGGTAGCCGTCGTTGTGGGAGGCGAAGATGTAGTTGCCTCTGGTCGACGAGTATTCATCCACCCCATTTGTTCAGGAGATGGCGGTTGTACATCTTCTATGTCTGTATCATCATCATCATCATCGTCCAGAGTGTCGTCTATCTCTATCTCTTCTGGTCGGGTGATTAGTCTGGGATCTTGTTGACCTCTGGAAGCTTCGGCAGTATTAGCTTCAGCCACGATGCGGTCCCTCAAAGCTTCAGCAACAGTCTCCACCGTGTTGAATATAGCATGTCTAGTATTTTCAGCCACAATGCGGTCCCTCAAAGCTTCGGCAGACTCTCCCGTGTTGAACGTGTTGAAGAGCAAACGTCTAGTAGCATCAGCCATGATGTGGTTGAAATGAGTGGGTAACAGACGGACAGCGCGCCTGCATTTTATATCCTACCGCAGACGGCCCGGATGCGCGCGCGGACGTCAGCGACTCACGTATGTGGCTCAGGCCTGGTCGACCGGACAGCCTGTGCTTTCTCCGCGATGTTTAAAGCAGGCTAAATTTTTAATACACGCACTACCCTATCTAAAACAACTTTAAATTTCAACCTTGGCATGTTAGTGTGTGGCCCTGAAAAATTCAGAAGGCTAACGGATGGGAAAGTGTGATTTTTGTGGTGATTTTTCTCGTGTCAAATTACAAGCGTCTAGTCCGTCATTCATAATCCAGCCGTCGTCCATTAGAGAATATCCGCGTCCATAATCCAAAGACCTATTCCATTTCCATATAACAGTATTAGCACCAAATTCAAAAAGACAAAAGTATACATAAACATAGGCTTGTTTCCTGCAAGAGAGAAGCGGTCAACAGTTTTCAATGATGCCGGCAAGACATCATGATGTTCCAAAAATATCAAATCTGTATCGCTGATCAGTATTCTTAATCCATAATATTCGTTGTAAAGTCGTCATCTAAAGAATGATTTATCTCAGTCACGCTTTGATTGTGACTGTTCATATGAGTACCATGAGAGATCTTGAAGTACATGGGTTCATACGACCCCTAGCCCCGGGTTAAGCGGAATTAGACACAAGTTACGAAACGTAACGCCATAGATCTTGCACGCTACGTTCGTATTTTGTTATCAGCATGCGATATGTATCGCCAAATTTGAGAAACTTTGAGTGTAGGCGCTTGGTGGAATAGCCCTGTTTTTTAAGTTTCTGCACCAATGTTTTGTGACGTTGATTAAAATCGTCACATTTAACACACGATCTAGCAAATGCTACTAAGCGAGATATGTATACGCCATATGCAGGTCCCACTGGAATATTACTGTCCAGAAAGGGATAGTTTACGATGTCGAAATTGTAATCATCTCTTTTGTCATAAAGTCGATGAGAGAGAATGCCCGCTTCATTTTTATAGAGATATAGATCTAAATATGATGTGCCTGTAGGGCTGTCTGTAGTTTCCTTCAAATCCAGTGAAGGTGGATATATATCCTTCGCTGCGTCATTTATATAGCGATTATCCACAGCGAGAAGATCGTCTATATAGCGTTTTGTGAATGAGAAGGAACGGGCTTTGAATGGATTGGTTTTTGAAAGCGCCTGCATATAGTCATATTCATAAGAGAACAGATATAGGTCAGCCAATAGGGGTGCACAATTAGTACCCATTGGAATATCTATATGCTGTTGATATATTGTGTTGCCAAATTTCACATAGATATTTTTAATGAAAAATTCAAGCAACTCTATAAACAAAGAAACATCCCATGAATGATATCTCTTGTGTGTAGTAGAGCTAAAGAATGCTTTATGGCTTCCGACATTAATGTATCTACGATCAGTTTCTTGAACACAGATACTATTAATGAACTTAGACGGTCAATAAGGTCCTGATGAGGGATTGTAGTATAGAGAGTCGAGAAATCCCATGTGGATACATGTTTGTACAGTATGTGACCTTTAGCATCAAGTTCTTCCGTAAGACATTTCTTGAGTTTTTCAATATCCGCATACATTCAACGCCAGAGTTCTTAGAAATAGTGGCGCAATACCTTTCCCAAAATGCTTTTACCTCCTGAAGGGCCTCGTCAATAGGGTTGAAAGAAGCTTGGTGGTGCAGCTTCTAGAACCAGCTATGAATCTAGCTTTGTATGGTGATTTATGCAGTTTGGGAGTCCAGTATATTTTTGGTATGTCGTTATGATTGGTTGGAAGACAAATACCTCTTTCCCTGAGAAACTTTTTGTGATTGTTAAATAAATCTTCCAGAGTAAAATGCAGTTTGGGAGTAAGTAGACGTATTTGATGAAGATATGTCTACACTCAATTCTTTAACCAGCACCTGGTAATAGTAATATTTACATATGAATATTATATTATTCGGAGCTTTGTCTGCTGGTACTATGACGAATTTACTCTGGAGATTTGCTAGAACTTATATGAATTGAGGCTTCAGTACTTGTTTTGCTTGGGGAAGAGTACTTCGTCATCATGGCGGATTGTTTCAACGACCTTGCTCTTGGTGAGGTCCAGCCAATCAGCGAGTACTGTAGGTTCAACTTTTTCACAGCTTAGACCAATCAATAACGTACTGTCTCTAATGCAGCTGTACCATTCTTCTGGTCCATTTCATTTATTCTTCTTGGCTCTCTATATTGTGTCCTCTATCAGGAGTACTCTGTGATCCTTAATACTCACCACATCAAGGTCACCAGTCATAATATGTTTGCATGGTGTATAGATAAAGTTCGACGATTCACAATCACAACTATAGCCTCCTGACGTGTATAAGTTCCAGTCAAACTCCTGGACAGCATTGGAGTAATTGAACATTTTGGTGGCTATAGATTTAGTGTACTTATATGAAATGCAAGGAGGTTCTGTGAACTTAAAATAGTTTGGTACAGCGTTGCGTACCTCTGGATCATTCAGGATTCGAGGTAAATTAATGATGTCCAGTCCTTTATCTAAGTAGTTGAGTTTCAAGAAAAGCCGATCTTGAGATGTTTCGATTATGTTCAATGGACGATACAACCGAAAATACGCTATATCTTGACATACTTTACTGATTTTGGATGGTATTATATTTCCTGAAGACGCAGATTGCTGCATATCTCTGGCTATTTGATTTAAAGCTCTCAGAGGTAACGCATACAGAACTGTACGTAAGCTATGTATACTATTGGGTGCGTTAGTTAAACCCACTAAGTAATTTAAAGTGATATGATCGTGAATCATCGAACTATTAAACTTTCGCCAACCATGGCTGCGTTGTCTCCGTTGATGGGGCTTAAATAGTTGGGTAATGTTGGATATATTTGAACGGCGGTTTGTAGCATTGCCGAACCCACTGACATTATCATTTAAACCAAACGGAAACACTGACTCAAGTTCTAGCATCCAGAATAATTCCCGCTCTCGGATTTTTCTCTCAAATCCAAAGGGGGAATCCTTAGTAGATGGATAGACGACGTCTATGATCTGAATACTAAAGTTATCCCAGCTATGGTCGGGTCCAGAAAAATGCCTACCTATAAGCAATTGCTTTTTCCTTACGGATTTTCTGTGACCGTTCACCCTAAGATGGAGTCTTTGGGTGGTCTTGCCAACATACTGTTGACCACACTTCTTACAGGAAACTAAATAAATACAGTTTGTAGTAGAACAACTAAGATCAACATACGAGCTAACAGAATATGAGTTACCAGTTAACGCGGAACTAAATGAAGCTGAAGTATTAAAGAGTGGACACGTGAGACATCCACGGTGTCCACACTTAGAAATTTTGAAATTATTACATGTAGAATTCGGTGCTAAACAATCATCAAGCGCAATATTGCAAGGTTTGATGTCGTGGCCTTGCTTTGCTGTCAGAAATATATCTGTCATTTGGATTGAAAAGGTCTTAGTGCATTTCGAACTATTAGAGACTCGGCCGAGAAACCTGCACTAAGGTTCCTCGGGTCTGTCTTCATATTTTTTCTTATAGTTGTGCTCATTATGTTTGTTGGGTGTGCAGGGGCCCGGCCTCGGGGGACAACTTGTCCACCAGCAGAATCCAGGCATACACAGGTTAAAATTACAAGCGTCTAGTCCGTCATTCATAATCCAGCCGTCGTCCATTAGAGAATATCCGCGTCCATAATCCAAAGACCTATTCCATTTCCACATAACAGTATTAGCACCAAATTCAAAAAGACAAAAGTATACATAAACATAGGCTTGTGTCCTGCAAGAGAGAAGCGGTCAACAGTTTTCAATGATGCCGGCAAGACATCATGATGTTCCAAAAATATCAAATCCGTATCGCTGATCAGTATTCTTAATCCATA